>VXAY01002919.1:705173-715615 GCA_013399855.1 Oxyruncus cristatus
CCCCCCCATTAGGATGTTGGAGGAAATCACTCGTTGTTCTACCAGCCTGATACTGATAAATCCTGCTTTATTCCCATGTTGAGTTCAGTCCATTGCTGCTCCTGAATTAGCATCTTACTCCTCTGACCTCTACCTGCTCGGGAAGAAGCAGCTCAAGTGCCCTCTAGTGTGGTTTTAGAACATCCAGTCCATGCTTTTCCCACTTTTTTGGTGCTAAATGAGCAGGTTTGTCTTTGTTTTGAAGCCTTTTTGTAGATCCATAGAACTGTAGGGCATAAGCCACTGAGTAAAAAAAGTATGACTGAAAAATTGATTATGATTGTGAATTTTTGTGAAATTGCTGATTGATAGTTATGGCTACTTTCACAGGTACATTACACCCTCTTATCCCCAAAATAGCAAAATTTACTGAACACATCTGAATTTTTCATGTTTGTGAAGTGCTGCTGTTGTTGGAGTGTTTTTCTTAATATAAGTGGGTTTAGAGCACCACCATTCTAGGAAAAAAATTAAACTATGGTCCTTCTACTTCCTTCTGCAGTTTCTTTTGCAAGCCCAAACTTCCCATATACATTTATCAAAGTCCAATTCATTTTTAAGTCATCCCCCCACCCCCCTTTTTAGTGGCCACGATAAACATTTCCTGCGCTGCAGTGACTCTTACTTCTCTTACTTGAATTACTTTCCTCGCTGATTCAACCCTAAGAAATTTGGCCCCCTTTTAAAGCTATTCACAGCCTGAATAATGAACGTGCTGAGATCATCTCGGAGCACATGTTTCTGGAAGCTTTCCTGGCCGGGCTGCACCGACTTTGAAATAAGCTTCCTGTTTTAGCTGATGCTTTTTTCCCTTCAGTCGTGTGCGCACCATGTGAGCGAACAGACCCGGGCACCAAATGGGTTTGTTTTTTTCCCCAAACTGAAGGTAGAAGTGGGGGCAGCACAGGCTGGGGACTGATACGGCTTCGGGAATCTTGCAGAGGAGTGGGATTCTCAGAGCTGACTTGAAGGAAATGCCTGATAAACAAATACGTGTTTCTGGTGGTACCAACTGCCCGTCCACTTCAGCGGCAGCTGCCCTTAAATGCTTAAGGGAACAGCTGGAGAAACATAAGTGTAGGAACAGGGGCAGCACATCCCGAGTGTTGGCCTTCTGGAATTCAGGAATGCTTGTTTTAAGAAGAAGAAGAGGAGGAGGAAAAGAAAATTTGGAGTGAGAATAATAGAAATAAAGGCGAGCCTGAGCTGTCCAGCTGCGGAATGATTTCAAAGGAAGGGTCCTGTCCTTTGGCTCGTTGTTTCACAAACACACTGAGGCACCAGAGCTGAGTCTCCCAAATTCTTCCCGGCAGTTCTCAGACGGTCATGAAACTCCAATACCTTTCCCCTTATTTTTTCCTAAACACTTAATCCTATTCCACTCTTAACAGCCTTTTCTATTACTCCTTAGACCTGGGAAAATGTAGAAGTCTATTTAAAACACTGGCAACTTCCCAAGCAGCAGCAGCAGCAGCAGCAGCAGCAGCAGCAGCAGCAGTAGCAGCAGCAGCAGCTGCGCTCGGATCAGCTCTCCCTGATGGAAATTTTCTCCTGTTGTACCCTTACAGTATCACACCATGAGCACACCAATAGATTGCCTTCAGATTTTCCAGCCAGAAGCAGAAGAACAGTGCTCAGGGATGCATGTGGATGGAAGAGCAAATCAGATCCAGTCACGGCTGGAACAGGGATCCAAATGAAACAGGACCAACCCAGTAAAGTATGTCCTGGTACTGCCACGATTTCCCTTTCCACCCTTGTAAATATTTTTCCACATATATAATTCATGAAATATTTCCAGCTATTTTAAGGTAACAGTCCCAATGAGTGTTTCTTACAGGGGTTAATAGGAATTGTGCTTCTTACAGGAGTTAATAGGAATTGGGGAAGGCAAGGAGGGTTACAAAGCTCAGTGAAGTTTGGTGTGCTTACCATACAATAAATAGTGGTGCTAGACGTGGGCAAATTTGACTTGAAAAAGGACATTTTCATCTTGAGAAAACCAGTCCCTATTAACACCTGATTTCAGCCTTAAAATCAAAAGTACTTGAGTTTTCTACCCAGATACAGGAACAGTTAAAACCCTTTATGAGCTGCCAAATACGTCTGAATTGGTCTGAGTAAGTTTGCTCTGGAAGGACATTTTGTACCTCTCTAACATGCAGTTACAGATACAAAGGCTTTGTATAAATAGCACAAGAATAGCCCGGGATGCATGATTTTTAGAAGTTCCTCCTCTTCTCAGTTCCTCTGCTTTCTAGCAATTTTCCATGGAAGATGCATTGAAAACTCAGCACTGTTTGTGTTCATTTGAGAAGCAACCATTCACACACCAGAATGAAGCTCGTTTTGTCCTTGCAGAGGAGTAACTCAAGGTAAAATTCAGAAAAAAAAAAACCTATTCAGACTCCTCAGTCGGTGCCTGAGATTCTGTTCCTGAGCAACAGCTCATCTTGCAGGGACAGACTTACATTTAATTGGTGCTGAGACTCTGGGCCACGAAGTTCCTTCAGTATTGGTGGTGCACGTGAAGAAGCTGAGTTAAAACCATTGAATTCAATGTGCAGCCCAGCAAAGAAATTAATGTTGGGAGTGAGGAGGAGGAGGACAAGGGCACTGCTGCTGCCAGTCTAACTCGAGTCACACTGTTGGAAGAGGAGCCATTCCCATCATGGAGCTGCAAAACAGATTAAATAGCGGAGAAATCTTCCCAAAAAAATTAATAAAATTGTTTGCTGTAAACTCGTTGGATTGATGATTTCTTGGAACAGAAACCAAAACTTCTCTCAGATAGCTGAATGCTGTGTCCAAATATTCTTCTGATAGAACACAGGCAGAGTTCTTCTGTGCCAAGAGAAAATCACATTTCATAGTAAGGGTACAGCAGGCAGCTTGGTGGTGCCCCAGATATAACATTAACCAAATGTTAATAATGCTGTAGCTTCTTAACCCCAAAATACTATTTATCTGTTTGTTTTAAAAGCTGTCTTTCTTGATGGAAAGCCATCGAGCACGCAGGGAAATAGGAAAATAAATGGGTTTACTAGACTTTTTTCAGCTCCCTTGTTTTCTTCTGTTTAACCAACAAACAAATTGACATTCTTGAAGACCATAAATGTGTTCAGATTGCCTTTTGTCTTGGGTTTTAGTGAGCGTTTCTCTGTGACACCGAGCACCTGCTACAGTTTATACATCACCTGTTGCTGCTGTCTTTGTATGTAAACTTGAAAGAATGTCTAAACCTCCCTCAATTCACAGCTGTTCTGTGGAAGCAGACACTTCTCTTTAAGGATCTCTGGTGCCTGTTGGGTACCCCATCCACCATCACAACGAGATGCCAACCCTGCAAGTGCCACTCAACCCCTGCTGTCAGTGAAATCTTCACCTCCTGCCAGCAAGAGGCAGATCTGAACTGCAGCCAGACTCTGCTGGTGGGAGCACGCCAGGCAGTGCCTCCCTCCCTGCTGCCTCCCCAGGAGCTGACCTGACTCACAGACCTCACTGGTGGAGCTGGATTTTCTCATCATGTTACAAATGGTCCCTGATGTCAGGAAAGTGAAAGGCAGGGAATACGTGGCACGTTTCACCACTCGCTTCTCTGATTTCACATTCCAGCCGTGATGCATTTCTGAAGGACCACAGAAATGTGCAGTTTAAAACCTGTCTAGTAAACTTCCTTGATCCTGAGGCATAAGCTTTGAATTTGAGTAACTTTTTTTTTTTTTTTTTTTTTTTTTTCCACTGCCCTTTGGAGCAGTTTCCTTTTCCTACTTGGCTCAAACAATTTTCAAGTCAGGACGGCAGCAACGGCATGTTCCCTCCTGTGATGCAGATTGTGAGTCAGGGCCTTTGGGACCTCTGCTGACTGCATGAAATTCCACGTGCCTCCAGGGGATTGCCCCAGGGGTATTCCTGGAATGGCTGGAAATGCCTGGAGTGCCACAAAGCACCCTGAGTTTCTGCTGTTGAGACACAGTACAGGAGCCCTGCTACTTTCCAGGCTACGAGGAGAGTTGCACCCCCTGCCCTAGATCACAGAATCATCAAGGTTGGAAAAGATGATGGAATACAGCTCAGAGATTAGCAGAGCATTTTAATAGGTTTTCTGTAATAAACAGCCCAGACCACTATGAAATAAGTCATTCTTAGACCATTTTATATGTGCTAGATTTTAATTGCCTAAAGAGAACAACAGATTATATATGGGAGTAAACCACAGGACTGAGCTATGACAAGTACTCAAGAACTTACAGTTCTGGGATTACTCCAGCAGCCCAATCTCTGCAGAAAACCTCCACTTCACACAGGTTGTGATATGTGTCTCACAGACCTGTGAAAGCATCCTGAGCCCAGAGTCAAGGAGCACAGAAAAGTTCTGGGCAAACAGCCTTTTCCTCTGCCACTGGGCATCGAGGCCAGGGAGCACTGGCAGTAACTCAGGTGTTCAGTCTGTAAGAACCAGGGTTATAATGTCAGTCCCTCACACTGAGAAGTCTGCAAATACAGGAGAAAAGTCCACGTGCAAGTAGGGACCCAATTCTGGGAGTTGGTCACACTGAAATCCACAGTGGAGATTCTTTGGCCTGGGCCAAATAAGTTTATCCCCGTCCAGCTGTCCCAGACCCCCTGTGACTCATCATGGAATGAGTTCCATACCTCATTTTCCATGCTATTTCATGATCCAAACGGTCAGATTAGCTCAAAACAACCTCAGCCATCATACAGAGCAGAAGAATTTCTTCTAATTAAACCCTGAGCAACAGTTTTGATAACCTGTTTTTCCTTAGTGTTTTTCACAGTTTGACAGATCATGTTGTTATCCTCTAGGCCAGGTTTCCTGGGAAACAAAGCATCTCCTTACTTTTATAATCCTTCCAGGGAAACGAAGCCAAATTAAAACATTTCGTGAGCGTTCATTACATTTTATCAGAGATGGTTCATGGACACATCAACGTCAACTGCACAGAATGTGCTACTGCTTAATGGGGAGCAGAAACAACTAAACTTGCTTTTTCTGAGTCTACTTCATGTCCAGGGGCAAAATTACTCAGGGATAAAGGTTCCTCTCTGGGCAGCACAGTGTTTCGGCCCAAGTCCAGGACACTCCACTGCTGAGAACTGGATGTTGCTGTGGCAGAAATGTGTGAAAAAGGCCCTTCACGTGCACATCAACTCCAGCTCCTACATCTGTGATTCATCAGAGAATCACAGAATGGGTTGGGAACTTAAAGCTCATCCCTTTCCACCCCCTGCCATGGGAAGGGACACCTTCCACCAGCCCAGGTTGCTCCAAGCCCTGTCCAACCTGGTCTTGGACACTTCCAGGGATCCAGGGGCAGCCACAGCTTGTCTGGGCAACCTGTGCCAGGGCCTCCCCACCCTCACAGAGGAAAATTTCTTCCTAATATCCAACCTAAACCTACTCTCAGTTTGAAGAGTAGGTTTGTCCTGTTACTCCAGGCCCTTCTAAATAGTCTTCCCATGTTTCTTTTCAGCTCCCTTCAGGTACTGAAAGGCCATGCAGTTGGATCACCCTGAAGCTTCTCCTCTCCAGGCTGAACAATCCCAGTTCTCTCAGCCTTTCCTCCCAGCAGGGCTGCTCCATCCCTCTGATCATCTTGGTGGTCCCCTTTGGACTCGCTCCAACAGCTCCGCATCCTTCCTGTGCTGGGCCCCCGGAGCTGGAGGCAGCTCTGCATGTGGGGTCTCACCTGAGGGGGCAGAGGGGCAGAATCACCTCCCTGGATTGTGCCTGCCGCAGAAATCACGTCATTTACAGGATCCTGGGGTATTACACCCCTTGCGATGCTTTTTCTGAGAAGCAGCTTTCAGAGATAGGCCAGGATTTGAGCACAGCAAATTCTGGACGGTCCTAAAAGGAGAAAACCAGCCCCGTGCAGTTGTCAGGGCATCCAACCAGTTCGCAACAGCCGCGGATAAGCCCAGCAGAGTGATCTTGCGTGCAAGTGCCTGATGCAAAGCAAGTAAATATATTTTAAAAATAAATTAAAAAGCATGGAAGGAAACAAAGGAGCAGACTATTTGACCAGACAGTTGGACAAGCACAGTCCCTTCTGACCTCCTTTGTATTCCAGGGAGCAATTCCTGAGCTGCATTCTGAGACAGAGGCAGGGTTGCCAGGCCCAGCATTCCGGCAATTACTCAGTGGAAATGGAAACAGCAACACAGATGCCAAAGGTATGATGCAAATTTCATTGTCCCTGTAAGAATGGGAGTCCAGTGTGGGTTTGGGGCTGTTTGCTTGGAATTTAAAATCACTTGTAGGCCCACGGAAACTAAACATATAAATCAGGGAATAAGATTTTTTTTTTTTAAGGGAGCTCCTCCTCATTCCCTGGCTGATGCTTCCCTGAAGAGGAATCTGATCTTGAACCTTGAATGGGGAATTTGAGGTTATCATGCACAGAAGCAGCTGAGAAGCAGGAAGCAGGTAGGACAAGAGGGAATGGCTTTAAACTGCCAGAGGCCAGGGTTAGATTGGATATCAGGGGTAAATTCTTCCCTGTGAGGGTGGTGGGGAGGCCCTGGCACAGGTTGCCCAGAGAAGCTGTGGCTGCCCCATCCCTGGAAGTGTCCAAGGCCAGGTTGGACGGGGCTTGGAGCAACCTGGGCTGGTGGAAGGAGAGCAACTGGATGATCTTTAAGGTCCCTTCCAGCCCAAACCACTCTATAATGTTATTCTGTGAATTCTAAACAATCCTCTGCAGAGCTAAGAAACACACACAGGAGTTTTGCTGTTCATAAAGCATAAAACTGGGAAAACTGTAGGTTTTAAACCACTTAGAAAACAGTCAAACACCACAAGTTAAAAACAATATTGTGCTCTCCTGATCTCTAGAAGGTTGATGAGTTACCAGAGAACCATTTGGAAGACAAAAAAAACAGAGGAGGTCAGACCTGAAGGAGAATGGTAAAGTTTAGATCTGAACAGACACATCTTAAATATTTTAATTCTCAAATCAGTTTAGGGATGATCTTTATGGGAATAAAAACTCGTGCTTTCTTGTAGTGATTGAAATTAAGCAGCACTTGCTGAACCAAGGACAGTTTCTTATCCATCTGTCATTACAAATACAGGTAATTCCATATAGTTCAGCAGTATCTGAATACCTACTGCTACAGTTGGATAACACTTCCTTCAAAAGGTTCCCAGCCTGGTCTGCAATGGGAAAATAACCAAAAGCAAACAGTTTTTCTCCCAGGACCTGCATAATTGTAAATCTAACTGTAAAGAAGTTTCCAAGCTGAAAACTGTTGCAAATATCCATATGCTTGTTTCATCTAAGATATAATGTGTAAGAACCTCGAGGGGGAAAGGACACTTTGCTAATAGAAGGGTCTTAAAGATATAAAGCAATAAAATCCATGGATTTTGAAGCTAGACATGTTCAAGTATGGAAATGACACTTTTCCCAGCAAACACAACTAACTAGCACAGCTCATAGAATAATGTTGTGAATGGTGTACACATGAAATTTCCCTTCACAATTCGATAACCCTATTGACAAAAATGTTATTAATTTCTTCTTTCCTTTATTATTCTGATTTGTTCCAAATAGCCTATGAAATGAAAATATGAATCACCTTTGTGCTCTTCCCCAAAAATCTCTTCAATGGATCGACAACCTGGGAATCAGAGATATGACTGCAATAAGTGCCGGGGCTGCAGAGCCGTTGATTAGCAGGGAGAAGCAGAGAAACGAGGTGGGATGAGGCAGGTCGGTGTTTCCCGAGCGATAAACGCTCCGCGCTGGAGGCAAAAGCCGCGTCTCTGCAATGCGGGGCCGCCGCCACCAGAGCGAGCTGCCGCCCGCGGAACGGGAGGGACCGGCCGGGAATCCTCATGGAATCCTGGAATATCCTGGGCTGGATCATCCAGTCCAACTCCTGGCCCTGCACAGGACAACCCCAAAATCCCACCTGAGACTGTAGTCCAAACCCTCCGGGAGCTCTGGCAGCCTTGGGGCCGTGCCCACTGCCCTGGGGAGCCTGGTCAGTGCCAACCACCCTCTGGGGGAAGAACCTTTCCCCAATATCCGAACTAAAACTCCCCTGGCACAGCTCCAGCCATTCCCTCAGGTCCTGTCACTGCTCACAGAGAGCAGAGATCAGTGCTCCCCTCCACTGCCCCCCATGAGGAAGCTGCAAACCCTGATGAGCTCTGACCTCAGGCTCCTTTTCTCCAGGCTGAATAAAACAAGTGACCTCAGCCGCTCCTCATATCCTTCCACTCCAGACCCTTCACCATCCTCGTGTCCTCCTTTGGACACTCTCTAAGAGCTTTACATCCTTCTTATATTGTGGCACCCAAGCTGCCCCCAGGACTCGAGGTGAGGCCACCCCAGGTCAGAGCAGAGCGGGACAATCCCCTCCCTTGCCCGGCCAGCGATGCTGGACCTGATGCCCCCCAGGACACGGTGGCCTTTTTGGGCTGCCAGGGCACTGCTGACTCAGATTCAACCTGCCATCAACAAGGACAGCCTCACCTTGAATATTGTGGCAGTTTTGGTCACCACAATATGAGAAAGATATCGAGCCATCAGGGACCATCCAAAGGAGGGCAATGAACATGGGGAAGGGCCTTGATTTGAAGCCATGTGAGGACACTGAGGGCACTTGGTGTGTTCAGCTGGAGGAGACTGAGGGGAGACCTCACTGCAGTCACAACTTCCTTAGGAGGGGCAGAGGAGGGGCAGGCACTGAGCTGTGCTCTGGGGGACCAGAGACAGAACCAGGGGAGTGGCCTGGCGTTGTGTCAGGGAAGTTTAGGCTGGATCTTAGAAAAAGGTTCTTTCCCCAGAGGGTTGTTGGACACTGGAACAGGCTCCCCAGGGCAGTGGTCACAGCACCAAGGCTGCCAGAACTCAAGGAGCATTTGGATGATACTCTCAGGCACCTGCTGTGACTCTTGGGGATGGGCCTGTGCAGGGCCAGGAGCTGGACTCGATGATCCTTGTGGGTCCCTCCCAACTCTGCATATTCCGTGATACTGTGAAGTTGTTTATGAAGACACTGAAGAGCACTGGCCCTAAAGTGGAGCCGTGCAGAACCCCACCGGTGACTTTTTGCCCAGCCTGATGTAACCCCTGTGCCCTGGGCACCCGAACCTGTGTGACCTCTGGGGCAGCGCAGGAGGAAGGGGTGAAGGGCCTCCCAGAGATGCCAAGAACCAGGTGCTGAAAAGCAGCACATTGGAATTCATTCACTGCAAGAGTTACGTGTGAAGGAGACCTACTGCTTACGAAAGCTGAACGCTCCATTCCTAAACTTTTAGATAAAATTGGCATGAAGACTACCAGGGAAGCCTGACTTTTTCGAAACCTGTGTTGCCATCATAATCCAACGCAAAACTGCTCTCTGGTTTTTTCACTGCTTCAAATCTAGCAGGGGATAGTGAAGTCTTTTGCTGCTTGTTTGATGTGTCTCGTTGTCACAAAGTTATTTTGTCTGTTCAAATGCATTCACGTTTCTGTTATTTTCAGAAGGGATCAGGGTCGACACCATTTGCATCACTGAGGCAAAAAAGGGAAATCGTAAGTTTTTACTTTGAGTCATAAGGTAGGTAGAAAGTTTCTCTTAAAAAACCCTACTAATAAAGTGTATTTCGTTACAAATGAAACGAGAGATTCTTAATTAAAGTCTGCCACTGCAATTCAAATGAACTATTTGGGATGATTTTCCCAAAATGCTGCCAGGCTTTAACGCAGCTGAAAATAAACAGCAAAGTGAGTGAAAATGGAAACCACCTCCAACATCCTTTGGTGTTTCTGCATCATTAGATGGTTGTAATTTGAAATAACAACAGCAAGCACCTTTTCCTACACCTTTCTGCGTGGTTTCCATACACATCTTGGGGAAAATTGATTGTAAATGTGAGAACAACATGAATAGGTAACACTGTGGAGTTACTAAAGCAGGAAATAAGTACTTTGTTAATTAAATATTGGGAGGCAATGTTTAACACAGAAACCCTACGGTTTCCACAGACTCAGCCCTACCTTGTGCTCTTCTGTCAAAGCCCCGCGGGCAGCTTTGGACTCAGAGTTCCCGAAGACTCTGAAGGAAAACAGCAGCTGGAAAAAAAAAACCAAAAAAAAACCACACCAGGAGAAAGCTATAAGGTTTTGATGGCAGAGTCAGCATTTTGGGTCAAATCTAGAGAACAGGGTGATTGGAAAATTAACTTCAGGGGCCCTTAGTTTACGGGCGTGAGGTAATCTTAAGGAGAGCGGGCATCAACCCCTCGGTGCCGCCTGCGGTTCCGCGGGCAGCATCCGCAACGTTTTGAGCGCCACTTGCCGCGCTGGGACACGCACGGGATGCCCGGAGGGACCCGACGAGCCCGACGGGCGGAGCCCCGGGGGACCCCCCCCGCCCCCCCG
>VXAY01002919.1:715641-738428 GCA_013399855.1 Oxyruncus cristatus
CCGCACCTGCCCCCGGTGCCGCCCCGCCGGCGAGTCGGGGCCGAGCCGCCTCGGGAGCTGCTGCCGGAGCCGGCGCCCGCCATGGGCGCGGGGCGCGGGGGGATGCGCTGCATCAAGATCCTGCTCTTCATCTTCAACCTGACCTTCTGGGTGAGCGCCGGGCGGAGCCGGAGCGGGGCCGGGGCACCTGCTGCGGGCCCCGGGCGGGGGTCCCGGGGGGTGCCGGGGGAGAAGAGTGGGCGGCTCGGGCGGGGGGCCCTCCGAGGAACTGAGCTG
Organism: Oxyruncus cristatus; assembly: GCA_013399855.1. Taxonomy (NCBI): domain Eukaryota; kingdom Metazoa; phylum Chordata; class Aves; order Passeriformes; family Cotingidae; genus Oxyruncus; species Oxyruncus cristatus. The sequence goes on from VXAY01002919.1 coordinate 715,918, forward strand.
CCCGAAGCAGCGACAGCGCTCAGCCGGCGCTCCCGGCTCCCTGCTCCCGCGGGGGAGACGCAGCTCCTCCTGGGGAAGTACCGGTTGGATGCGAAATGACATCGCTGGGAAAAGGCAGCCTCTGTCTTAACTGGTAATTTAAAGTAGAGGCCATTCCCCCGGCAACCAGGGAGCCGCAGGAGGAGGCTGGGAGGGGTTCTCCCAAGCACCGCGTGCAGCGGAACATTTCACGTCGTCACGGTGGGTTTTACTCGTGTCATTTCAAATAGGGAGCCGGCAGCTGCTGCGTTTACAAGTTCATCCTCAGAGGAAGTCCTCGCATCATCCCCCAGAAATTTAGGGAATGCTGTGCCCGTTCTCCCCTCATTGCACCTTTTCAGTAGTCTCACAGTTCCACGGCACAGCTGAATTCACGCTTTCTTTTCTCTTTCACTTTCCCTCACGCTCTGTCCTCCCTTCAGCTTTCCAGTTCTTCGCGCTGGAAAACAATCAGCAATGTCATCTTCTTAAATGTCTTTTTCTTTCCTTCTGATTCACTGGGTTCTTTTAAAAGAAGTCACAAAGTAATCCTGTTCAGCCTCTCTAGGGCAAGCAGTTTTGGGCTTTTGTCTCCTTTATGTTTGAAGCACAGTTAAAGCAAATGCTGTTCCCTCTTGGTGACAGCGCTGCGCGCTCCGGGGACACAGTGCTGCTGTGCTCGAGCTGGAGGGGCAGAGTGATGCTGCCCAGCTGCAGCTGCAAGGCAGCAGAAGGACAAAGCTCTGTGTTATTTGTTTCTCAAAAGCGACAACTACTGTGTTTTGTTATCCTGCCTTTTCGCTGGGATGGGAGAAACCATCTCCTCAGCTGGCTGGGGCATTCATCCCAAGCTCCCGGCCTAAAGCCGAGCCCCTGCCTGGCAGGAAGGAGGTCCCCATGCTGTGACAGGGTGGCAGAGGACCCTCACGCTCTGCTAGGACACGTCTGTGAGGAAAGCCATGATCCCACGCTCTCCAGCTGTACACGCGCCTGCTTTCCTGGCTTGTGGAGGTTCTGCCACATGGATCAAGTGCCAGGCAGTGCGTGACAGGTTGGAAATGCACCACGCCAGGCTGCCACGGCCATGGGAAGCAGCAGGTGTTTGGGAGCCTCGTCCAGGTTGTGCAGGAGCTACAGACCGAGGCTCTGGGCCTCCATCAGCACAGCAACAGGACACTGTGCCTGATCCTGTGGGATGCTGGAGCTGCCTGCCAGGATACCCACTGCTGCCTGGGAGGCTGACAGTTTGTCTGGCCTGTGGTGGGGCTGAGACCACTGGCTGTAGATTTTTCCCCTCAAACAACACTCTGTGACCGTCCCTTGTGACCTGGTCTTGTTTGCACTAACGGGAATCTTTCCTTCCACTTAACACCATCCATCGCTAGGCTGTAATTTCCGTGTTCCAAGATATTTTATGTGTAACAATCCTTTTACCTCCTGGTTCTGCTGGGGGTCTCCTGCCCGGCTCCATTCCCTGTTGCAGCTCAGGCTAAGTTTTGATGACTAAATGACTTACCAGGTTTGGGCAGTTCAGAAGCACCACTACACCGAAGAACTGAAACGACGCAGCACGCTGCCCTCAGACAGGATTTTGTTGTATCAGACACTGTCGAGCGCTCCCTGAGTGTTGTGGTGGTGTGGTTTCATGGAAGCACAGGTGCCAGTGACACCTCTGGGGTGCTCTGCAGCCGTTTGTGCAGTGCTGACTGCTCTGTTTGCCTTGCAGCTGGCGGGACTGGCTGTCATTGCCTTTGGGCTGTGGCTGCGCTTCGGCGGGGCGATGGCAGACTTCGCTACAGACAAAAAGTCCCCGGAGTATTTCTTCCTGGGTAAGTTCCAGTGCGTGGGAGGACGCAGCTTTCAGCCCTGGCTTCATCCTGGGGCAGGTGATGCATTGAATTCTGTGAAGGTCAACAATTCCTGGCCTGAACTACCCAAAACTGGGCATTCTGTGTGTGCCATGTGCGTGGTGGCTTTTGACTTTTCTCTGCCTGGCATCCGCTTCCTTAGTCCAACCTAATCTCTTCTCTTGGACTTGATCCAGTCCTCACGTATCCTAAGTGAATTGTGCTAATACTCTCAGAATAGAAGGTGAGACAGGTCAGAGACTTGTGGGGTTCACCGATATATCCTCCCTTCCGTGCAGCTGCCAGCCAAGACAACAACAGGGTCACTTCAGAATGTTCCCAGTGCCAGTGCAGCAGTAAAATTTTGCTCCCCAGTTCTCCCTGTGTCTGCAGAGGGAGAACTGGTGAGCACTGGTGTTACTTCATTCACGTAGGCCTCGGTGTGACTGAAGTATCAGAGCAAATCCTTCCACTAATGAGAAGTCAAAACTACCTGGTGTTCAATCACCTCGGGAGCTGTTTGTCCAACCCAGGCAGGAATCAACTAGTTCCTCAAGTCCACAGATCTGGTATTAGTCACTCCTAATTTTAGCATTTAAGATAATTTTTTTTCTCCCTGGTATTTCCAGGCAGGTTTTCTGGAAATGCCACCTGTGTTAGGTATCTACAGACACCCTTAAATAGCAGCTGTCTGGGACTGCCAGCAACTGCGTTTCTCTGTCACTGGCAACTGTAACGTGTCTTTACAGCAGAAAAGTCAGGGGGTTTTTGTTCTGTTTAATACATCACCCCTGGAGATTGACTCAAACATTTTTGCCGTCTACAAATACCAAGTGTGAATGAGTTCCCAGCCCTGCCTTGTCCATCAAGCCACTCTGACAGGGTGGGAGGACTGGGAGTTGGCCCCAGGTGTCCTGCAGTCAGTCACCCATCACTGCAATATGGTGCAGTTACTTTAAATATCCCAATTCTCTTAGTGGAGGCCTTGACTCAGATCCACCACAGTCCCAACCCAAGCTTCTCTAACGTATGCAGCTGGCTGTACAACACTGTGGAAAGAGATGGGGAGAATGTGATGTCCAGCAAAGTTACCGTGTGATTTTGTGAGGCTGAATAAAACCATTCAGACAAAAATGTTATTTGGGACCCGAGGGTTATTGTGAAATACCCTGTAGCACCTCCACTGACACAGAGAGGCAGGAATTATGATTTACTTTTTCTCTTACGTCTGAGCTGCTATGACAGCAGCATATTAGATCACCAACTTCATTTCCAGACCCAGTTTATACCTGCTGAACTTCCTGTGCCGTACACTGGAATGGTTCCCTGCCTCATCCACTTACGTTTGTCCCAGGAGAGCAAACAAGACAGAAAGATGTTCTGACCTTCAGAATCAAGTGCTGTTGGTTTGTTGGAAGCCAGAAATTAATACATCCTGTGCTGTGGATAAGCACCACAGTGCAGACTGTAACACACTGTGTAAACAAGATATTCTCTGGTGCATGTGTATTCAAATCTGCTTCCGTCCTGAACGGGAATTACAGAAGTTGTTCAAAACTGTTAATTTTGGGAAGTCCTGGGGAACCTTCTTGTAGAAGTTTCGTCACAGACCATGACATTGGACTGCTGGGCTGCCACATGTATTTATAGAGCTGTCTGCTGGAATATGTAACTGCAAGCAGGGGAAGTGCTGAGGAACAGGGCACAGAGATGTTGAGAATTCTTTTAAACTCGCACTTTGGACTGAATTCTGAAGCGAAGGTTTTTGTAATAGGCACTGGGCAGAGCAGTCCTGTGAAAGAAAAACAGAGTTTTTTGCTGCCTTCCCTCATTACAAATCATGTTAAACGCTGCTGTGACTTCTGAGCATCTGATGGGGCAGCTGTGCTGGGGCTGTGAACAGTCTGGGACTAAGTGGTAAAAGAACAGTGATAAGTTCAGTTACAGTGGGTTTTGCAGCAGACAAAGCTGCGCTTGATGGTCCTGCTGAAGAGCTTTGCCTCTCTAGATTTCAGCTCGGAGTCCCCCTTGGCAGTTGTGTATTGGGCCTTTCTCAGAGTCTGAGGGACTGTTGTTTATTTGGCTTTGTGTGTTTGCTCTGTAACATGCGTCCTGGGTGGCAGCCAGGATTCTGCACAGGAGTTCTTAATATGGAACACTGTGCAGCACACAAGGAGCAGCTGCCCTGAGGGCTGGAAGAGAAAGTAGATAAGCAGTATGGCTTAAAATATAAGTATATAGCTAAATATCTAAGAGTAGTTTCTTTATCTCTGTCCCCCTGACTGCTTTTGTGGCTGCCTTGTGATAGCCCAGGCCCCTGTGATCACATCAGCTTTGTGCCAGGGCTTGGAACAACAGTGCAGGTGCATTCAGAGTTTGCTTTGTAGGCTGAAACACTATCCAGAATCACCATCTTCTGGAAAACATTTAATTTTCTTTCTTATAAATAGCAGCATATTCTGCTCTTTCTGTACCTGGGCTGAGCTGCCAGCCCAATCTAACCAGCTTCTCTCTTGTGCTTCCTTGTGATGGCTTTTTTCCTGGATCTGAAATGTTGTTTTAGTTTAAAATAATTGATAATTCTATCCTTGCATTTTCCATTAGGCCAGAATGAGTCTCCTTAAATAGCCTTGCTCTTTACCAGCAGTCCAGCTGCCTTTTCTGCCCCTGGAATAGTTCGGGCCATGACTTGGCAACGAGGCCTGTTCATCTTTTCCAGCCACTGAGATGTTTTTGTTGGTTGGAGAACAGCTCCCAGGCAGCAGTGCTGAGGGCAAGCACATATGTGTTCTTAGTTTTCTGTTGCTTGTGGTTTTGTGTTTGGTGATCCATATTCCCCACTGCAGCCTGCAGTTAAAATCCTACAACAGAAAGGGCTGGAATTGGAACTCTTTGACCCACACAGTCTCCATCCACTTTACCAGATGTTTCTTACAGGCTCCTAAAACTGGACATCCACTGCCTGCAGCTCCCCAGCTTTTGGAGTTTCTGCTACAGGGGGACAATATTTTTATGTTGCTCCATCTCATAGTAAAGTTTTTGTGCCTGTGCTTCAAGTGGTGAGGCAAAACTGTAGCTTCCTTGTTTGACTGCAGTTCAGCTCTGGGACAGGTCATATATTCCTCTTGTAGCTGTACTGGAGAGAAAAAAGAATGAAAGAAAAAAGAGAATTTCAGCAAAGGTCCGTAGCTGGCAGTTACCTCTTTTACCTGAGTTGTCTGTGACACTGAGCTGAGCAGATGGAGAAAAGATCTGTAGAATAAAGGGAATTCCCTTGGATTGCTCAACGTTCTTGAAACTCCTGTACCAAGACTCTGGCAAGTGTTTTACTGGGCTGGAAAGTCTGCAACAAATGAGAAGGAAATAGAGATACTTCTGGGAACCCAAGGTGTCAGCACTGCTGTCCCACAGTTGGTCCTTAACTAATTCCTTGTAGTAGTGCTGTGCTTAATTTTAAAAATACCTGAGGCACAGCAGTACAGACCAAGTGCTGCTGAGGACAAGTGGAGAATTTGTGAAGTAAAAACTAACACTGGGACTTTTTAAGGGTCAGTTCCAGGCCCCTTTTCTCCTCTCTCTGCTTTTGGTGGATGAAGGGCAAAGTCTGCTTTGGTTCCTTGGGCAACATGAAGGACAAGCCCTTTGTGTCTCCAATAAATGAAGCGCAGAGGATCCCATCGCTGCCAGAACAATAAAAATGAAGTGCATGTACTCAACAAGCCCCATCAGGAATGGTAACAAACCTGATGAATGTGAATGAATCAGTCTGGGCGACTCTTTCTCAGCCCTGAAACTCTGCTTTTCCTGCACAGCCAGAGCTCACAACCCTTGGGCTGTGTTGTGTTCTCTTTGTTTCAGTTCCATGATCCAGTCTGTGGTCCAGGCATTCATCAGGGCCAAAGCGGTTGTGGACAAAAGTTTCAGGGTGGCTGTGGCTTTTTCTTGGGGTCTGTGAGAGCACTGAGTGATCCTTCTGGCTTTGAGAGGTACAGTTCAATGGCACATGCCTTAGGGTATGAAGTCATGTCTGGAGTTGAAGGATATTAGTAGTTTTTCTCCATAGTAGTGGATGCCCATACAAACAGGAGTTGGCCAGCAGTTAAATCCGTGTAAACTGCAGTTCTCTGCTCCTGTGCCTCACTTTGTTCTAGTTCTATTCATGTATTTTGGACTCAAGCACTATATCCTTAGTCAACACTATTTTTTCTCCTAAATCCATAACCACCTCTCAAACTCCATCAGCCTTTAAAATGAGAGCTGTTGGCAAAGCAGCCTCTGTAAAAGATGGTGCTGCCATCATGTGTATTGGAGAGCCTTTTAGTCTGTACTTAAGACTTAAGCGGTGAATTTGTCTTTCTTCCTATCATCTTGTGGTCTTCTGCTGTTCAGGAAGAGTGGTTTGAAAAGGGCTGATAGTGGCCCTGAGTGGAAAACGGAACCTGCTGCACTGGAAGTTGGCTTAAAAAATACGACACCACCACTACCACCCCCTGAGAAAACCTTACTCAAAGTGAAAGTTGTTCTGAAGTCTCTGTGCTGGATCATAAAACCCCACGGCAGTTCCTAAGAGTCAGTATTCCCCCTGGCGAAATAAAAGCAAGAATAAAGGCCATTCTGACCAAACAAGCCAATTTAGCCTAATGGAACAATCTGTCCATCTGCCTCGGGTCGTTTTATATTTGCAGTGTGCCGATGTTCAGGAGGCTGCTTTTTCAATTAATCACTTAAGCATGATAATGCACTTTGTGCTTTTTGCCTGTAAAACTGTGCTCCTGGGTGACTTCTGCCACCCTCCTCTCTCTGCTGTAACTATCTAAAGCCAGTTCCACCCTGCAGCAGCAGTTGAACCCACAGTTACACCATTTCCTTCTCTGGTACACCCTCTTCTCCTCCCTTGACAGTGGCTGCCCCATCTCTGGAAGTGTCCAAGGCCAGGTTGGACAGGTTTTGGAGCGCCCTGGGATACTGGAAGGTCTCCCTGTCCATGGCAGGGGGTGGAACAAGATGAGTTTTCAGGTCCCTTCCAACCCAAAGCATTCCATGACTCTGGGATTCCTTGCTGGAGCAGCACACTACACTCCAGGGGTGCTCAGGCTTTTTTCTCATACAAACTCTCTTCAGAAGGACCATCTCTGCTCTAGATGCCAGTCTCTAAAGGGGCTTCTGGAAAATAACCCAACCAGTAGAACCCATTACATCTCGAGGGAAATGAGCTGTGCTGTTTCATTCTGACAGAGCTGTAAATACATTTGGAATGGCCACTCTTGAAGCCATTTAGAGGAAAGTGTTTTGTCTGCTGGAAAAAAATAAAACAGCAGCCAAAAACCTTATTGGGGCGTGTCAGTTCGAAAGCATCTACAGAGGGGGTTTGGATTGAGCTGGCTTTTATATACACAGGATTATTCAGGGTGTCCTAATCTAGAGGGGATTGCAGAGAATCACGAGAGGATTTCAGAATGCCAAATGACTGAGTATTACAAGGGCAGATGAAATACAGTATCAACAAAACAAAGTGACGCGAGTGGTAACAGATAATGTAAGCAGAATAAACACTGACAGACTTTAAATGGGCTGTAACCACACAGGAACATGATCTTAGACTCGCTGTCAGTTGCTCCTGACAACCAACTGCCCTGCTCAGCTGCAGTCAAAAAGGCATCTAAATGTCAGGAGTTATTAAGAAAGGAAGTGGGAATTCAATTGAAAAATCCTAATGTCGTTTCGTACATCCCCAGTGTCCTGAATGCTCTGTGGTTCTGCTCAAAAAGGATGTAGTAACACAGAAAAAGCACTTAGACATTTGACAAGATTATGATCATTGAGTGCACTAGGAACAACTCCCACATGAGGAAGATTTTCACACTCTTCACGTCATTAAATTGTAGAATCCATTGCCACAACTGTACAGGGGTGTTGGTTACACCTGATTTCAGTGCAGTTTGGTGTGGGGTGACAGGCACTGACTGAGCCTTTGGTACCAGCTTGGCTTAGGTGAATGCGGGGTGTAATTATTTAGGGTTGCGAGATGCAGATGAGCAAGACACGTAACATGGTGTTCTGTGGGAAAGGGGAGGAAGTGGGCTGGGATGTTACATTACACTGAGGCTGCTTTTAAATTGAAATTCAGGAGTTGTGCATCAGCAGAAGCCTACGAACTGGCTGGTGTCTGTAATGCTTTCGTGGTTCCAGGAGAATTAACCACGAAACCCCTGCTGAATTCACACAAGGCATTTATTCCTGTACATCCATTATGCTCAAATTAAGGGTATGTTCCAATTCTCCAGAAATCCATCTTCCTTCAGAGGCCTCTGCAGCTTTTTTCTCCAGTTTTGTAAATGTATTTTATAGATAAATATACAATGGAAATGTCTAGTAACAAGCCTGTTTCAGAAACAGCCTTTTTTTGCCAAGTGCCACACACACAACTGTCCCTGTCTGGCCAGTTATTTCCAACTCCTACGTGTGTTTCTCATATTTTCCAATAGTGTGTCTGTACTACAGGTTCCTTGGTGCTCTCCTGAGGACTCGAGGGCCTCAGTCCTTCTGTGGAGGAGCACAAGTACCTCCTGGACTGGAAGGAACACACAAGCTCAGGAAAATCCCTGCAAGTCCTGTCTGGGCTCTCGGGCTCCTGCCATCGCCGCCTCTGGGTCCCTCACCCCAAGAACAGAGCTGCTTGTTTTCTCAGTGGATTATGAACAGTTAGTGGTTTGTTCACTGTTATTTACTCAGCCAAAAAAAAAAAAGAAAAAAAAAAAGGGAGAATTATTTAAAATGGAAAGTGACCATAGCAGCCAGGTAAACAAGAAACCCATGCGAAATAAAGCCAGACAGAGACACTGTGTGTCTATCTGCTCCTGTTCTTTGCAGGAGGCTCTAGGCAGGGATTTGTGTCTCAAAACCTTCAGTAGGATTTGGGGAAAAACAAACAAACAAAGAAACAAAAAGCAGCTCTGGGTGTGGGTTCTGTTCCAGGCTCTGAAATTAGATCTCTACCAGCCTTGGCTGATCCTTCCCTCGCTCTTGACACACATAAAGACGTATTGCAGTCAGCAGCTATGAAGTTCCAACCTTCTCTTCTACCTGGTCTAAAATGAGGGAATTTTATATCACTCCTAATCACAGAGGTTTTGTTCATCCAGAAATAACACACAGAATATCCTCAATCCTTCTTGAGGTGCTTCTTCACACTTGCAGATCCGCTCTCTGCAAGTACAGCCCCTAGAAGGGATATTGCCCATATCCAGAAGCAGCAGTATCTTAGGGAAGGACCCTGTGCCATGAGCACAAATGCCAATCCAGAGATGTCTGCTGAGCTCTGGATTTGCCATTCTTCACTACTGGGAGCCACAGGATGCTCTGAGATTGCCAGATAACTTCTGAATTCCCCTTGTAATTGCAAAGCAGAGTCTGCTAGAAAATGGGAATCCCTCCTGTTGGAATTTTCACAGGGAATACCCCCATTTGACAATTTCCTTCCAGGAAATAATGATTTTCCCCCTGGGATGAATCAACAGATCAAATATACAGAAAAGCTGCTGCGTTATTGCTTTCCAAATGTGTCCTTTGCAAAATGCCACAATGGCTTTGGAAAGAACAATGACTGAAGAGGGGAATTCCCCCCCGCCTTACACTCACTATTTTATAGCCAGAAGGGAAATCAGTTTGTTATCAGGTGTTGTCTCCCTTGACTCACTGCTAAAAGAAGAAGTCTTCATTTCTCTTCACAGCTGTAAAAATCTCTGTCTGTGTGTGTGTGGGGGGGTGTCTTAGCGCAGCAAAACAAGCCACCACCCCAAACCCTCAATATTTCCCTCACAAAAAAAAGAAAGGTCGAGAGAACAGGCTCTGTCCAGAAACCCCCAGTCCTGTGACACTTTGTTCTTCATCCTCCTGTGGTTACAAAGAAGCCCCTATTTCCTCCAGAACCTCTCACAGTCATTGGTGCCCTGGCTGCGTCTGCTCAGATCAACCAATTTTCTGTTGGATTTGTGGAGGAATTGGACTCTTTGGAATGTGCCTCTTCCTCCCTTTGCATCCAGGGGTTGAGAGTGACTTGTTTGTGGAGGTGTGATAGACATTGTGGGCAGTCACAGATGGCAGGTCCCTGCCATTAGGTCCAGCTTTGCCCTCCTCTGTCAAGTGTTCCTGCTCTCAGTATTCCCAGTCCTTCTGTTCTCTGCTGCCGTTTGGGTTCTGTGCTGCCAACAGCCTCAGAGGTGAGTTACACATCAAACCCTCTCTGCTCTTCATTAGCAAACGCGGATCAAAGCGCCCAAAGTACAGGAAATGAACAGAGGCAAGAAGAAGTGAGAGGAGAAATTTCACACAGGTCACAAACAAATTTGCTTCCTTTCTACCATGTATTTTTTTGCCTTCTGCTGCACAAAAAGCTGCAGCTGGACAGCCTCCTCATCGTTTTCCATCCACGAAAACAAGCTCTCTACCTTGACCTGACTCACACACCTCCTTCTGCCACGTTGAGCTCTGTGGTGAACTGTTTTGTGTGCGTTTCTAGCTCTCAAACGTGTTCCAGTTTGTGTCTTTTTTTTTTGTTTCCCTGCCATGCTGTGGATGCCAGACTGGAGGCCATGCCAAGGCTTTGTGTTTTACAATGGAAGTGCTTATGAATAGAGGCTGATTAAGGCTCTGCTTTCCACCCTGCTTTTCGGAAAGGGATGGGTTTTAGTGAAGCTGAGTTACTTCTGACACTTGCTACTCTTGGATAACGATGTTTAACCCTAAACCCACCAAATTTCTGGATTTGCATTGGTGAGACTAAGTGGGCTAAGGATGGCTCTCAGTGTGTGATGGCTTTAGGTCAGGCTGTGGTTCTAAGGGGTGTCTGCCAGAAATTGTCACCCTTGGCTTTTTCTTTTCTCTCTAGAGAGTCTCACTGGAGTTTAGGTCTCTTTTTATTCAGAATTTGAGGTGATCATGCCTACATTGCTGTGTAGAGCCCACTAGGAGAAGAAATACTGCATCCCTGCCTCATATACTTACACCATCTGGGATGTTTCTGCATCTACTGCTTTGACATCCTTCCTGGAAGTCATCTTCCTACTGAACATACCTGGATGTGGGTGCTGGGAAACCTCACAAGGCAAACTAAGAAATAACTTGTATTCCCTTTGAATTTTTTGGGTTTTTTTTTTTGAGCTACTCTTCATGTGTCTCACGGAACCACAGAATGTTCTGAGTTGGAAGGGACCCACAAGGATCATCGAGTCCAACTCCTGGCCTCAGGACAACCCTGAAATCACAAGTCTCAATCCTGTGTGAAAGATTACACGTGTGTGTATATAGCAGACAAGCAAAAAAAAAAAAAAAATCTTTATTTTTGTGGAAATTTTAAGTGTCATCACCGTTTCCCAGCTCGAAATAGCTCTCTGAGTATCAGCAACTGGTGCTGACAACGGACAGGGTGGGATGAGCTCTCCCGAGCAGAAGATGGAAGAAGGTGGTTTTAAACTCTTGGCTGGCTCAGCTGTGGGGCTCGGCTTTGTTCAGTGAGTGGTGTGAGTTCTTCCTGTAACACGCCTTAAAAGGGAAGTTCTGATTGAGGTAGCGGTTCAGTCGTGACTCATGCGAGTGAAATGTTCAGGCTGTTTCTCTGACAAATGCAAACCCAAACTCCTAAAAGTGGTTATCAACCCCCCACACCCCCCCAGGCTCACGGAGCTGGGTCTTTTCCCGTGCTGGAAATGACCCAGAGAAATGGGAAGACCCCTCTCCTAACTCCTTCCTCAAAAATAGCTCTGCTAAGTGGCCTGATAAGTAATTCCAGGGACTGGGGCAGGGAGTGACAGACAGAAAACGTCCAGGAAACATCTTTGTAATTACACGGCGTTTGTCTCCATGGAGATCTGAGGAAATGGCAGCGTTGGTGTTTGGCAGCTGAGCAGCAGGTTCTGCACCTGAGAGAGGGTTTGGGTTTTTTTTTTTTGTCTTTTCCAATTCATCTTCCACGAGGGCTGACCTTTCTCTCCTGAGCCATGTATCTCTTTGTGTATCAGTGCTGTGAATACGGGTACAAGTGTCAGCTTGAAGAATGCTCAGTCCTAGTAAGACACAAGTTGCTGAATATTAAAAACCTAGAAAATACAAGGTGTGAAGTGCCAGCACAGTCAGCAGTAGCATCCCACCAGCACCACAGATATTATAATTAATATGGCAAGGCCACATAAATTGTAATTGTTTTATTGCTATCTAGCAGAATTTATTTCTCAGCAGGAATCCTGAGCCAACTGGGGCAGAAGGAAGGAGAAGGATCAAAATAACTGGGATAGATACCTGGCTGATAGAGAGAGACTGGACAGTGATGTGGCAGTGAATGGGCAGCAGGCAGAAGTTTGTACAGCTGGATGCTCTGCATTTATATATTGATTATTTTTACATTTCTCTAGCAACTGCAAACTGCCATTTTTAGGGCTTTCTGCCCTGGGTTACACAAGGCCTGCTAACAGTGAATGCCAGCAGCTCTGCTAACCCTGGGTCAGATTTAAAATAATGTTTAAATTGGTAAATGAGCACAGTAAAAGCTTCTCATTAAAGTTTCCACAGTCCAGGCTGGGAGCAAAGGCTTGCTGTGCCCTCTAGTGCACACAGCCAGCAGCTCCCCATCCCCTCTCAGGGAAACTCTGTGCTCTGGTTTCCTTTTGTCCTAGATAAAGCCCATACAAAAAAAAAAAAAAAAACAAACCCAAAGGACCTGTTGAATGTGGATGTTTCTAGCAGTTTTACAGGTGGCAGAGATGAATGCCATTCCCCTTGCCTTCACAGTTTAGTCCTGCCAAGTTCTGAACGTAGCCAGAGTCCTAAATCTTAACTGTGTGTGGGGCTACGCTGACATCTCCCATGTTCCTTTACGTTCCACTGCTGCAGAGCAGTACAGCACACTTCCAGCCCCAGTCAGTTCAGAATGGGACAGTTTTGGGGGTTGTTGATATGATTAATCATTAATCATACCCTCAATCAATACAAATATCTCCAAGGGGTGTCAGAGGATGGTGCCAGACTCTTTTCAGTGGTGCCCACTGACAGGACAAGGAGCAATGGCCATAAACAAAAACCACAAGAAGTTCCACCTCAACATGAAGAGCAGAGAGAGTTCCAGAGAAGAGCAACCAGGCTGGTGAAGGGACTTGAGCACAATTCCTATGAGGAGAGGCTGAGGGAGCTGGGGTTGTTGAGCCTGGAGAAGAGAAGGCTCAGGGGAGACCTCATCGCTCTCTACAACTCCCTGACAGGAGGGTGTAGCCAGGTGGGGGTTGGTCTCTTCTCCCAGGAACCAGCAGTAGGACAAGAAGGCTCGGCCTTAAGCTGTGCCAGGGGAGGTTTAAGTTGAATATTAGAAAGAAATTCTTTCCAGAGAGGGTAATCAGCCATTGGAATGGGCTGCCCAGGGAAGTGGTGGATTCTCCATCCCTGGAGGTTTTCAAGATGAGGCTGGACGTGGCACTGAGTGCCATAGTCTGGTAACCGCGGTGGGGTTGGATCAAGGGTTGGACTTGATGATCTCAGAGGTCCTTTCCAACCCATCTGATTCTATGATTCTATTCTATGATTCTATGAGAGACCTTCTTAAATTCTTGCCTGCCTCTGATTTTCCACAGGACTCTACGTGTTGGTGGGGGCAGGGGCCATCATGTCTGCAGTTGGATTTTTCGGGTGCTGTGGAGCAGCGCGGGAGTCTCAGTGCTTACTTGGAGCAGTGAGTAAAGGGTTTCAGGGGCCTGGGATGAGCAGGAAAATCATTCAATGCATTCAATGCGTCATCAGTGGAAATACCTTTAATGTCCAAGATGGTTCAGGTCCTGTGTCCTCTTACTGGCTAACCCAGCCTCTGTAACCACCCTGCAGCAGCAGAGCTGTCACACATGAAGGAGTTCCCGTGCTTGTCTCTTGTGTCATATTCCCTGGAATTACCTTTTGTCTTCCCTGAAGCTCCATCTGAGCCACGTCTCTGCCATTTTTCCTTTGTTTCCATATGACAAGAAAGCTGTCTGGGCACCTTTGTACAGACCCAGCTCACCAGCTCTGTTTCGACGTGGGATGTTGGTCTGGGCAAGGACGAGGGGCTGACTGGCAGCCCACACGAACAAGGGATGTTCATTGAGATTCTCTCCTTCCTCCACAGTTCTTTGCTTGCTTGTTGGTGATATTTGCAGCTGAGGTCACTGCTGGAGTATTTGCTTTCCTAGGCAAGAAAGTGGTAAGTAGCAAAGAGCCTCTAATGTGCTAATGGGGTTATGGATTCCAGTGCTGACTGATCTACAGCACAGGAAAACTTCCCAGAAGACTTTTCCCAGGAAGACCCTCTGACATTCTTTTCTGGAGTCAGTGAGAGCTTGTGTTATCACAGGTCCAGAACAGGATGCAGTTTTTGCCCCCCTCCATTAAGGAAAATCTGTAGGTGTGATTCGACCTTGCATCCACAAGGAATATCAAGTATGAAAAAAGGGCATTGCGTAGGAAAAGGGCAAACAAATTCAGGCACTGAACTCCTCCACCTATCAGTGTTTAACCAAAACACAGAATACAGCCTATGAACATTCTGACCCTCTGAATGCCACCAGGCCACAAAACCTCCTGTCTTTCCAGTCATGTACCTGTTTATCAGGCACAATTTCCTGCCCTGGGGGCTGATCACACAAGCTGGAAGTTTTTGCACTGGATAGGGGGTAAGACTGATTTGCCACTCACTTGGAAAGTCTGATTCCTGCAGGCAATACAGGAGGCCCAGAAGATCTATGAAGATGCTTATGATGACTATATGAAAAACCCAGTGGGGAAGGTCAACAGTACCATCTATCGCTACCACGTGGCTGTGAGTACTCAACTTTGTCCCCTCACCACTGCTCCACTGTCACATCACCCAGCAGAGTCCAGAATTCCTCCCACTGAGGTATGGAGGAATAGAACTGAGGGTGCTTAAAATGGAGCCAGAGGCTCACAAACCCTGAGAGTTGCCTGAGGTTTCTGGATCCAGAGTTCTGGTTTTTGGATCTCTACTCTTAAAGGCGCAACTGGCCAGGCTTTGAAATTCCTGATGCTTCTGGCCTTGGTTGTGCAGAAGCTGAGACTGTAATGGCCCTTCTGGATATTAAAATCCAAGAATAAATACTCACAAATGCGGAGAGAAAATGTCTGGATCCTCTGCATTTGTCATAGAGAAAAAAGTGACCTGTGTCCCAGGACCTACAGTGTGGCAGATCCTGTCACTGGCTGAACCAAGTAGGAAAGGAACCAAAAGTCACATGTGTGACACAGTTCAGGCCACCCAAAAAGTGAGTGTCTGAATCCGAGTTAGAACCTGAGACTTCCTCAGTCCTATTTGTGTCCATCCTGTATCTACACTGCCTCCCACAGAGATCAAGCCCAGGCTTTGTTGCTCCTTACAGCAATTCCCACGTTCTTTAGAACAAACATTTCACAACCTCAGACCCTTTTGTCCTTCTCCCATAGCCGTTATTTCTGACCCAAAGAGGAATTCCAGGCATTTTCTGGGAGATAGGCAAACAGGAAAAACAAACCCTCTGAAGCACTGATTTATTACTGTCTCCAAACCCAGCACGATGCTGTGTCAGAAATAAAATTCCAGCATTCTCTGCTGCAGCTTTTGTGCATTGCCCATAATTCTGTGTGTGATACTTGACCTTTCTGCTTTCTCCCTTTAACAACTCCTGTTTCCTTGTGAGCCAGGGATCAGCTTCTCCCAAATCCACTTGTTTGCTTTGTTATGGGATACTGTAATAAAAATCCCTCCTGGACACTGCTGTTAATACAAATTTGCGTGTTTGTTGTGGCCTCAGACAACTGAAACTCGTTTTTGGAACTCTACCAGAGGCAGTGGTTAATACAGAGAATAAAAGTATTATTTTATCTGTATTGATTCTAATTTTTTTTGTTATTTATTGTCTCACTTTCAGTTTGAAAGTAGTAACGGACTTTCAGGATGAAACAGTCTGTGGTTTCCCCCTCTTTGATTCTTCATCTCTCTCTCTCTCTCTCATTTAGCTGCAATGCTGTGGGAAAGGTAATGTGGAACAACAAGTGGGATTACCCTGTCCAGAGAATATCCAGTTGCCAAAGGTAAGTGTCCTGTGTCCTGGTTGTTCTAATCACTTTTTCATGTCAATTGTTCAGTAAAATTGGAGACATTCTGTAATTAAAAGAAAGGAAGAACTTCCTTTTTTTACCTTGTGATTTCAAGCATGGGATTCCTTAGGAAATGGAGCAGCCTGGAGGCAGCAATAAGTTGGAGGTCGTATTGTCCTCAGTTCTGAAGGCTGTTTGTGGCATCCCACGGTAGCTGAGACAACATTACATCATCTGAAAGGAAAAGTGAGCAGGAGATAACAGGACAGGATCCCAAAAGAAGGGCCCCTTGGAGGCTGAATTTTGGCAGGTGCCTGCCTCAGTCATGCACAGAGCCTTCTGACTAGAAACTTTGCTGGGCTCAAGAAGGGTATTTCTGTTATTTCTGGTTTTAAATAATCTGTTTGTGAGCACAATGTCAAAATGAAGGTTTTGCATCAGTGCAAACCTCCTGATTTAGCATGGCCTGTTACATAAAAGAGTTTAAATTTAGGGAGAACTGAGTGTAAGAAAAGCTCTTGTGTCAGCCTGTACAGGCAAGAGGTACAGATGTCTCACTAGAAAAGGGAATATGCTGTGAAAATTCTCCAACAAAACACAAGGCTCAGATGCAGGAATTAGGATGGTGACTGCAACATTTTTCATATGTATCTGTTAGTCTTCGAGAACAGTTAATGGAGTTGGTTGGAATATATTTTTTTCTTGGAGTAAAGAAATCTTTCAATTTTGTTTTTAACAGAACTGCCTGGTTGAAATTCAGAATGTAATTGATACTAATCTGCATTTAGTTGGAATTGTTGGAATTGCAATTGCTGGCATCACAGTGAGTAAATCCATGTCTTCAAACCTCTGCTTGAGCCCAGTACCCTGTCCCTTACTTAAAGCTTTGTGGAAGGTGTTTTGCAGCAGCTGGTGAGATTCCAAAAAGGTGCAGCTTTTCTTAGCATTTCCAGTGTGTCCTCTCCTTGGGAATTGCCCACATCAGTGCAAGCAGACCTGTGTGACTGTGTTTTACCAGTTTGTGTCCTTAGACAGGGTCCAGAGCAATGGTAATCTTATTTTGTTGCAATAGTAGGGATGTGGAGTGCACATGAACCAAAATGAAAAGCAAGAGGCCACAGCAGCATTTCGTCTATCCCAGAACAACTGGAGACTTTAACTGATGCTTTAAATCCTTTAGGATCCATTCCTTAGTTTTCATAAGGAATAGAGAGTACCTACCATTTGCAGACGTGGTTTTCCAGGAACGTGATGGCTGTAGCTTTGGTTCGGTGTGAAGGACAGTTTGTAATCAGGTTTTCTAGGGCAGAGCTGTGACCAATAGGTGTCACCCTGATCCAAGGATACAGCAGGATGGTCAGGCTGTAGCTCACCAGGCTTTAGCAGAAAGAGTTTCCCAGCACATCTGTGCCAGGATTTCCTTCAGGCTCCAACACCAGCAGCACAAGAAGGCAGAATATTAGGGACGAAACAGCCCTGAAGAGCAGGAGGTTCATGGACTTATGTGGGCACTTAAAAGCAGCTGAAGGGTTTATGTGGGGACAGAAAGCACAGCAGGGTTAAACAATCCTGGGATTTGTATGAAACACGAGGGGGTACCCAGAAATACAGCAGAGCAGCGTGGGTGGGACAGAGTTCAGCAACCCCACTGCTCAGAACAAGGATCATCTCCTCTATGGCTGCCACCTCAGATACACACAAATTGTGGAGTGAGAATTACCCCTGGAGCAGCAAAACCACGTCTGTACATTTTCCTGTGCTCGTTTCTGACACTTCCTGGGGTGTGATGGCTCAGCTGGCTCCTTCCTTAAGGACATGTGTCAGGAGGGGATATGAACTCAGTGGTTTAACTGCCCATTTCCCACCCTTAGCAATGAAGCCTCAGCAGGCAGCTGCAGACTGCTCTGGAGAATCAACCTGTGGCAAAAAAAGACATTTCTGGACACTCTGGCAACACTCACTGTTGTCATTCCCTCGAGTTAACTAGTTCCCTGACAGGAGCAAAGTTTTATAGTTAATGTATAGTCTTGCTCTTGAGCATACTGAGTGTGAAGAGCTCAGCTGTCCCCATGGCACTGCAGTGCTCAGCACCAGCTCCAGGAGCCTGGACCCTCTGGAATCACTCAGACCAGTTTAATACTCCACGTAGCAGCATTCTGCAGCTCAGAACCTTGTGGTGCAATACTAGGGAGGATACCAGCAGCCACGGTTATTGAGTCTGTTAAATTTATGTTAATCATGCTTGGGGCAGCGTCGGTGGCCTTGACATTTAGAACAAAGAACAGTAAAACCAGCAGGAGCAGATAAAATCTTGGCTTTGAGGATCAGTGAAATCTCTTGCCTGTGTTAACTGCCTGGTGTTTTGGGGTTTGTAGATGGGAGCAGCCACTCCTCTGCCAGATGGACCTTCAGATTGTTCTGATATGCAGATTATTTTATCGCTGTTTTGTAAATGGATCCCTAAATCACATCCCTTCTCTTCTAGATCTTTGGCATGATATTCAGCATGGTTCTGTGCTGTGCGATCCGTAACACACGAGACATGATCTAAAACTTTCACTGCACAACTGTGTCCCAGGAGTTCCAGACTAAGCTTACAAGAAGTGCTCTTCTACCCAATTTAATAATTGTAATGCATTTTAATCAGTGTTTTAACATACTGAGAGGAAAATATCCTATTAGGTGATCAGGTGAATTGTGTTAGTTACAGTAAAACTGAAGTGAACAAAAAAAAAAAAGGGGGGGTAAAATGTCCTTTTTAATGAGAAACGCAAAAGGTTCATCTAAGACTAATTTGATTTTTAATGTTTGTATATGTGCAATTAAGAGTTTACACATGTGTAAGCACATGCATATCTGTCCTTACAAATGTATATGCACGTGGGCAGGTACCTGGATGTGCAGTACCTTGTCTAGGTAAGTATGTGCAAAGGGAATATGTTGTGTGTGCATCCAGAGTCTCCCTGTGCAGGAATATGCACATCCCACAGGGACACAGTGCTTGGAACCCTCTCACACTGAGCCCCTGTTTGACAAGAATTAGCAGAGGAACAAATGCCATTGTAAAAAATAAGACCTATGATCCATTTTGTAACTGTTCTTTCCAAAGCCCAAACAGAGTAGAATTAATAAAATTGGACTTTATTTAAAAATAACTAATGCCTAAGGGCCTGCTCCAGCAAACTTTAATTCATGTGAGTAGACCCACTGACTTCACTGTCATGCAGAGACTGGATATTTACTCTTTTTTTAGGACTGGGCCCTTCATGCAAATGCAGAAAGCTCTGGGGGAGGAAGCCTGTCCAAGGAGATCCAGGCTAAGGGAAGAGGGGGAAAGAGGTGGGAAGCTGGCAAGACAAGGCAGTCATTTGGGAGCAATTGCAGTGCAAAGTGTGCTTAAGCTTCCCAAGGAGCCTGAGATACACCAAAAAACCCAACTGTGAGTTAAAGGGGCCACTAAAATCCATATTCAGCAGCCCCTTTGTCCCAAAAGCCTCACTGTGGCTACAAGCTGGTGCAGGAGTGGAGCCTAGATCCAGAAAAGCAGCCCGTTTGTCAGATCTCTCTAGAATCTAACTGGCCTGTGGAAGCCAAACAAGGAGTGAAAACGGTCAGAAAAAGACACACAGCACTTTAAAATCCTCGATTTCTGCTTCTGTGACTATCACAGCTTCCACAGGGCTCTTACCTCAACCTCTCACCCTTTCTTGTGGGTGCAAAGCAGGAAAGAAAGATGGGACATTTTTACAGAGCCACAAAGTAAGGTTTCTTACTGGCACCTTTAGATTGCATGTCAGGTATAAAAATTACACTGTGTGCTTGAAATACCTCAGGGCTTGCGTTTACATAGTTTGTTTCTATATTTTTATTTTTCTATTGGTCATATTTATTCAGAAGAGAATGTTCCTTTTGAACCAGACTAGGAGGGAGAAAGGTTGTCTCGAGAAGGGGGAAAATAAATTACAGCCAAGGCTCAGAATCTCTTAATTTTTGGCTTACTCGAGATAATTCGCCATTTCAGAGAACAGCTTTTTGCTAATAACATCCCCATAGCAGCTCTGTTTGGTGATCACTAGCTCAGAGTTCTGATGCAGTTGTTCCACACACAGTGGGGAGCAGTTCAGTTAAACTACACATCATGGACCATTCTGATGAGTAACAGCATTTACAGGACACAGGGGTCTTTATTTCACTGAATCACAGTGGAATGAAATGGGATTTCAGGAAATATGTGCTTTCCAGTGCACGTGTTTGCGTGGAATATACCCCCCTTTATGATATTTTAGCTCTTATTTCCAAAACAAAGTCAAACTCCCATCGCTTTGCTGTCACTTCAGGAGTGGAAATAAGTGTTGCTGCTCCAAGCATCTGGTTAAATCGACACCTCTTGCTGTCTTTTACCTAGTTCTCTCTTTTCAAACTGCCCAGCCACAAGCTGTGGCCCTGCACCAAGTGCTGGCACTGCCAGCTGAGCAGGGAGGCATTAGATCACACACCAGGAGAGAGTCAGGCTTGGGTCACTGTCACAGCTGGTTAGCAGTGGATGCCAGTTAAAAACAGGGCCTGGGATCTTACTCTGGAAGTATCAGACCAGGAAACAGGACCCTGCTCCTAAGAAAGGCCCAGCTGGGAGACCGACAGTGGCAGCAAATCCACGAGGGTCTTAACTGAAACTTAGAAATGAGTTTTTCCACAGCAGCCAACAGAGTGATTTCCTGGCTCCCAGGTACACCTGAGACTTCAGTTCTGCTCTGAACAGATAATGGGATAGAGCACAGCTGGGGTGTGTTTTCCCAAGGCAATACTGACAGAAAGAAGAGACCTGTGTAGAGTGTCACTTTTGCCACTCAGAGCAAGCCAGCTTTCCAGGAAAAGCAGTAAAAATAGCACCATAGCCAGTGGTTCAGGTTCCAAGATTATTGCCCTACAGGGATAGAAACTGATTGCAAATAAAGAGATTTCTCTCTGTTACTTCCTCCCTCATAATGACAGTATTTTCTTTATTTTAAACACATCTACATAGATAATTGGGTTCGATCCCTCAAATTTGCAGCACCAGAATGTAATGATAGCACCAGAGTTTCTCTCTTTATCTGTTATTTCTTGAGTAAGTTGGAAGATGCCCACTCCTGCTTTGAGATGCACTGAATGCAAAGGCAGCTTGCAGAACCTGCTGTTGCTTCCCCAGGGTCCCCACTCCCCCAGAAGTACAAAACCATCTCAGTGCCTTAGGGGAAAAGTGGTACAAAACAACCCCTTCTATAAATTCAGACTCGAACCACAGCACTTCCTGCTGAAGTGTTTTGGGTTTGTGGTTTGTTTTTTGATTCCTCTGGAGAGTGCATTTAATTTGCTGAGCGTTACTGCTCAGGTTCTAGGGTTACTGCTCTTTAGGTCTAGGGGATACTTGCACTGCATACCAGGAACAGAATATTACCTGTTACTGGTCTAGTTCTCTAAGTTATTGGTATAAATTAAGCTGGAAATCAACGTGTTGTTCATATCCTAGTGCCTTTAACAGAATCCAGGGATAAAGGTCTTCTGCTGTTTCCTGCTGTTTTGAGGTGCTTAATATAATAGCAGTTTTCTCTGCATTTTAGTAACTGAAGGTCTTTTTAACTCATTAAGATACATCAAACACAGCTGTTCTTTCCCTGCACCAGTAACTGCCACATAAGGCAGCAGAAGTACCCGTTCAGTCCTGTCCCTCGCACCCGTTTCAGACGAAAGACAAAAGATCAGATCCCTCCAGGTGATAATTCTGAAAGCACATCACACCGGTTTTCTTCTTCGCCTCAGTCAAACAGTTTGTTCTAAAGCATAACGATGTGAATTGTTGATGCCCTTATTATGCCTCTAAACACCCTTATTCACATTTCCCTTGTCTAATTTTTCTAAGTAACTGACTTCAGTGGGAGCTTCATTTGTCCCAGGAAAGCTCAGCCAGTTTTGGTACCTTGCAGAGACCCCACAGGAGCTGATGAAGCTCAGCCCTGCGACATCCCTACAATGAAGAGTCACCTTTCCCTTGTCTCAATACTGATAGTTTGATAACAAAAATATATTTCGTGTGTCTTGAAAAAGAACTTGAGTTATCATGAGCCTTCGGACGCTGTGTTGTACAGCCCTTGGAGGCTGCGGAGTAACAGCTATTCAGAGAAAATGTACATAAATAAAGCTTTTCAATCTTCTTCCTCTCTATTGGTGCTCCAGCCACGAGGTTTTCCAAAACACAAACCACTTCCAGGATAACGTGTGTGTTTTTACAGCACAAAATGTGGGTTTTGGACAGAACTGGCGTTTTTCGGTTCGTGCTGCAAAGTCCAGCGGCAGAATTACCTCTACGGCTTCTTGCTTTGAGAGAGGAGACAAACTCACTCTGTGGCTGAAATTAGCTTTCACTTCCCTGCGATGTGTTCCGAAGTGGCGTTTTATCGGCTTTGTGTCTTGAACTTGAAACGACTTCCTAATAAAAATAACCTGGAATAAGCGGCTCCCGGAGAGAGAATTCGGTGCGCGCGGTCAGAGCCCCCGTAGCCCCCCCCC
>VXAY01002919.1:738455-768514 GCA_013399855.1 Oxyruncus cristatus
GCCTCACCTGCGGCATCCGGGGCGGCGGGCGGGCTGCAGGGAACGGAGCAGCCCTCGGCCAGCGAGACGGGCGGGACGCCGGGCCGGGAATCGGGATCGGGATCGGGATCGGGACAGGACCCGGCGGGATCCGAACCGGCGGCACCATCGGGACTCCCGGCAGGGTCCCGCGTGCTGCGGAGGCCCCGCCCACCGCAAGCAGTGCTCGGTCCCCATTGGCTGCGCGCACTGAGGGCGGGGCCGTGCCACGGAGCCCTGGAATGGTTTGGGTGGGAAGCGACCCTTGAGATCATCCAGTGCCACCCCCTGCCATGGGCAGGGACACCTTCCACTAGCCCGGGTTGCTCCAAGCCGTGTCCAGCCTGGCCTTGGACGCTTCCAGGGATCCAAGGGCAGCCACAGCTTCTCTGGGCAACCTGTGCCAGGGCCTCAGCACCCTCACAGGGGAGGATTTCTTCCCAGTATCCTAAACCTGCATTCTTTCAGTGTGGAGCCATTCCTTCTTGTCCCGTCACTACGTGCTCTTGTAAATAATTTTGTCCCATCTCTCCTGTAAGTTCTCTTTGGGTATTAGGTCACTCCAAAGCCTTCTCCAGGCTGAACAATCCCAGTTGTCCAGCCTTTCCTCACAGCCGAGCTGCTCCATCCCTCTGCTCATCTTGGTGCCTCCTCTGGGATCCGCTCCGCATCCTTCCTGTGCTGTTGGGCCCCGGAGCTGGAGGCAGCTCTGCAGGTGGCGTCTCACCTGAGCGGGGCAGAGGGGCAGAACCCCCTTCCCCTGCTGCCCACGCTGATTTGGATGCAGCCGGCGTGGGAAGGCGGGACATCAGCGGGTCACAGGCGGCACCACCGGGTCCAAGGGGGAACGGGGGGGTCTCTACAAGGCGGGTCCGTGCCCCGGGGCCGCCCCCTCGGGGCTGTGGTGGCCGCCCACAGCGTCCCCTCTTGGGCGGGCGGTGCCACCGTAACCCCGAGCGAGTCCCATCCCTCTTCTCCTTCCCCTGGTCCCACATCTCAATGCGTTTGGGTTTGTGCTTCCCTGAGCGCGGCTCCAGCCCCGGAGCCCCCCAGCCCGGTGCTCCCGTTCTGCTCTGTGAGTCCCTCACCGGGACCGAGAGGCGAACAGAAGGTTTGGGTTGTCTGCAAATCCATCTCAGCTACGTGAAAAGGATCTGAAGATAAATTAAAGGTAACAAGCAGCTCTAACCACCGCCTTAAGCACAACGTTATCCCTGGACCTGAGAGTCTTAAAGTTGAACAAAACAACTGTTCAAAGGCCAGAGGGTTGCTCCGAGGGCGTGTAAATGTGTGTTTAAATAGATGCATTAACACAACTCAAACGCAGCAATTTGGATTTTACTGAAGTGTAAAAGAAGGCACATTAGTTATTTTTCTTGCAGGGATTCTTGCATAGGCATTAGCCTGTAACAGTAGACTGGTCTTGTTTGTGCTGTAGACAAATCTGTCAGTCCCGGCCATGAGGGGCATTACAATAACTCTGCAGAGCTGCTGATACTGTAAATAGGCCAAGTGCCCTTTTTTTCTTTGCTAAGTGCAAGTGCTGCTTAACAGTAAACAGACTCAAAATTCCCTGTGCTGAACACCCCTTTTAACCTTGAGAAGGCTCAGGCTGATTTTGAAGCTGAACAATTTGTTTCTTTGCCATTTACCAGGTGACATAATGGCTGCTTTCTCCAATAAATACCTATTTCCCAATTTTCCCCTGACATTCCCTGTGCTCTTCACCAACTAGAGAGCAGCAGTTCATGTTGCAGATCTTTGCTGAAAGCTTGGGAGCCCACAGCTCTTAGATGTGTTGAGGCTGGGAATACCAGACTTCTCACCACCAGAAATTATTTTTAACTTAATTGTAACTAATCTTTCCTGCTCCAACAGCTGTAGAAATAGTCTCATACAAATCTAACCACAACTGGATTGTTTAAAATGTAGGTGTTAGGGATCAATCCTTCAGAAACAGGGTTCCCACTGCTCCTGTAAATCCTCTGGATTTTCTGTTAACTTTAAAAGCAGTTTTGGAGAGTTTAAATTTTCAACCCTTGGCTGTGAAGGCATTTCTTTATCACCAATTATACACATGACGTGCATGCAAATGCTTTTATCACAGACTTGTAGAGGTTGGGAGGAACCTCTGGAGCTCATCTGGTTTGACCCCCAGCTCCAGGGGGACACACAGCAGGTTCCCTTGGCCTTTCTCAGAGGCTTTGCTGCAGCTGAAATAAAATGAAGGTGTCTAGAATGGAATATCCAGGAACATTCATGAAAGCTGCAAAACTCAAAGCAAGACTTTTCTAAGGAAATTAAATTTCGTATTTGTATCCCGTGAATTTCGTTTCCTTTATTTACTATTCCAACCAAAGCGTGAATGGAATATCTAATTCCTTGGGAGCCACAATGTCAGGGGAAAGGAAGCAGTTGTTAGTTTACATTTATTTCTTTGTTCCTGGCTCTGCACCTCTCACCTGTGCGTGTTCAGCACACGGGGTAGGCTCAACTCACCTTCCCACTCCCAAGGGACCAGCTGCCCTGTGTGTGGAAGAAAAAGTCTTTTCCTGAATTTTTCTTTAAGTTTGAGGGCATCCCACTCCCCTTCTGGAGTGAGGTTTGAAGCTTCAGTGATTCTTCAGTGCTCACAGAGACAGGTTTTTCAAGCAGTGTATTTCATATGCCACTAGTGCAGAGACATGGAGAAGCATTCCCAACAAACACGTCTGGAAAACAATAGGGAGGACATGGATCTACAATGTGGATAAACAAACTGTATGTGCTTAGTCCCAGCTGACAACACTGAAGCTACAGTCCTCAAAAAACTAATATTACAGAGGTGGAAAAATACCATTGCTAACTTGAAGGCTGCAAGTATATGTCAAAATCTGATTAAAATGCTCAATACCAAGAGTGTGTTGCCTTTTTTTTAACTCCAAAACATATCAAGTGAAAGATATGAACTCCAAAATATATCAATATCAATCTCCGAAATATGTCAATATATCAAATCTCCGAGCGTCTCTTCATAAAATACCTGGGATTTCTAAGCACAGGTTCATACATCCACAAATGTCTTCTTCTTCCCCAGAGTAAATTTGGGTGGGTTATAAACACAAACCTGCGGCCCTATGATTCTTTTAAGTTACAGAATATACAGTTAATTAAAACAGGCAACGATACACTTTCAGAATGAATCTTTGCACACACCCGGTTTGCAAACCGAGTACGAAACACGCTTTTATTTCTGCGCAGTCGTGAGCAGAGCAGCACGTGTCACCCACGCTCCTCTGGAAGCTTTACATGGTGCAGAGCTTCTGTGGCTTAGTGCAGTAGTTGGTCCTGACCCTCTCACGGACACAGTCACTGTAGTCAGTGTTGCACTTCCCACACTTGCAGCTCAAAGCCACGGGGTAGGAGTAGTAGGGGACGGTGTGGTGAGGGCAGCCCGGAATCAGCGCCGTCTGGTACAACATCTCTTTGTACGTGCACACGTTCTGTGACAGAGCACTCTTGAGCAGCAGCTTCTTGCCATTGCTGTCCTACAAAGAAAAGAGAAATGTGTTGTTTAAGCGAAGCATTTGTGTGTCAGAAACTTCCTGGGAAGTGCAGAGACCAAACCTCTTATGTTTAGCCCGGCTCTGGCATCACTCTGTTCAGGGCTGGAATTTTGAACCTGCTTGTGACCGGGGCTCTTTCCACACATACATTCACCTTGTTCTTGTGGTTTAATTAATCCACTGGGCTCAGAGCGCTCCCAGTGCTTTGGGAGCTCCCAGCTCTGTGCTGGCTCCCTGCTGGAAGGGAACTTTAGGCGTTGTGTTGAGCAGCGAAGCTCAAGCACAGTATGTGGTTCCCACAGCCAGCTGGGATAGCAGCAGCAGGAGGAGAAGTTACCTAAGTTATTTACATTAATTAAGAGTGACCAAATACAACCTGCTCCTCACTTTTTCCACCTTGCCCCTACGAACTGCCCACAGAGGCTCTGCAGTGGCAGCAGCAGCCAGGTCTCTGCTGTGCCACTGGTGTTACCAACTCCGTAGTTCCGGAGGCTTGGCATTTCTCATCCATACCTTTGCAGAAACCTGACTCGGAAATGTGATGGTGGTGAAGTTTTCAGAATGCCATCATTTATGCACTGTCTGCTGGGAGAACAGGCACTTGGTTTGCAGTGGTGGCTGTTACAGAAATACCTGCCTAAACCAGAGCAACGCCTCGTACCCGAGTCATGCAGAATCCGGCGCAGATGGTAGTGTTGATGGCCAGGCAATAGGCACATTCCCGTTTTTCCACATGGATTGTGTACTCAGAAGGAGCACAAAGCGATGCTGTTTGTCCAAAAGTCAGGCCAAAGAGGAGAGACATCACGAAGAAGGGCCTCATGCTAGATGGGGAAGAACAAACAAACCAAGCAAACCCCAAGGAAAACGGGATGTACCTTCCAGCCCTTTCCTTGGCATTCAGCTGGAACAGTCAGGACAGTCACAGGCTGGGAGTAATCTTAATTTTTTTAGTTACAGCCTGACGACTTCTTTCCAATCTCAGACCTTTAACTGAAAGAGTACCAACTGCTAAACAGAAAACAAGGGTAAACAGGCCATTAAAAACAGAACAAATTCAATTTCCCCCCACTAAAGTATATTACATGGAACTTCTCACTAATGAGTGATAAAATACTGACAAAGAGAAAAATAACAGGAGCCAAAGGATTTGAAAATGTGACATGCTAGAGAACATGAGCTCTAGAATTAACCGAAAGTATTAAAATAATCTCACTGGTTTAGAAACAATTTCCTAAGAAAAGCATCATTTAAAATGTTCAAGAGAGAAAAAAGACACAACTGTGCCTATCGGGCATAAAACTGGATTTTTCAATTTCCAGTTGGCTTAGAGGCGTGATGAAACGGGAACACTGCCAAGAATTAAAAAATAGATTCAAGCAAATTACAATAAAGAACATCAGCAAAGGGTTCAACTCCATGAATCCCGCTTTATCTGTCTGCTGTGGTGACCTCATTTCTCAGACCTGCTGGGGGATCCCAAGAACAAAGCCTCGATTAGCTCCAAGACAATTCCAGGAACTACTCTAGAGCCTCTAAATGACAAAATTTAAATGACAGTGTCTACCAACATCTGTCCCTAGTCTCTTCCAGCTGCCAGTTTCCCATAGAAAAGCCATTCATTTCCCAGTCTGGTTTACCCTGGAGCTGCCACAGTGTAAGTCTGGAAAGACCAACCTCTTGTCAGCGGAATTCTTCCCTATTACAGGAACCTGACTCTGCCTTGAGCTGGGAGAGGCAGTGACCCAGCACAAGCTCTGTGTGTGCTTTATATCTCCAGGCTAATTCCAGGCTGATCTTACTGTTTATATAATTGCATCTGAATTACTGCTTTCTTATCACAAAGTCATCTATTGAAAATTCATACTGAACCACAAAGCAAATGTGATAGGAACAAACGTGTCCATAATATCCTAACCTGGAAACTGGAGCTGGAAATCTAATTATTTTAACAGTCATTCTCTCCTCGGGCTTTTAAACTAACCACTGCTTTAAAAAAGTGGCTATTATTGATTAATTTAATCGCTGCATAGGACAGCAACATCATGGCAGGAAGGTTGGCATGGAAATGGACTCCTGAATCACAGATGATGAATTTTACACCTGTGTTTTGCTAAAGTTTAATGAGGTCTGGTTCACTCTGTTTGCTGGTTACCAGGCAGGTACAGCTGGGAGATGATGGCACGGGTTGCCCAGAGAAGCTGTGGCTGCCCCTGGATCCCTGGAAGTGTCCAAGGCCAGGTTGGACGGGGCTTGGAGCAACCTGGGGTGGTGGAAGGTGTCCCTGCCCATGGCAGGAAGTGGAATGAGATGAGCCTTAAGGTCCCTTCCAGCCCAAGCATTCTGGGATTTGCTGAGTCCTTGCAGTGCCCATAAAGTAACAAATCTGCAATCTAAGCAGCTGCTCTGCAGTGCTTGGGTCCAGCCTAATTTCCCTGCTCGAGAAAAACACACTGAGAAATTCACTGGTCTTGAACCTACTGAGCAAATATTGAAGTAACAAGCAATTAAACCCTAATTGACAGGTAAAAACCTTTACAAAACAATGCCTCACAGCACAGTGTGACCCTTGCATGCACAGCTGATTCTTTCCTCTAAAGAAGTCACAGCTTTAGGCAGTTGGAGCTGGATTTGTGTACCCTGGACCTGACAGGGAGATCCCCACATCTGGGTTTGAAGTGTCTCAACATACCCTACAAGGAGAGAGGCAGAGAACAGGTCAGAGTGTGAAGGCATATATTCTTTGCTTCCTCAGAGTGCTAGTTTCTCAGATTTGAGAAAAATGGGTGGAAGGAAGGGGGGATTGAGATTAGGGTAAAAAGGGTTTAAGAATTTGCTTTAACAAGATTTAGGGAAATGTCTGCAAACATCAGCAGCAAATTAGAACAATGCTCGAACGTCTACCATAGTGAAGATGAAAAAGAGAGTGCAACAATAAAAACCATAGCAAGAAAAAAGAGGAAAACCAACAACAATCACTGTTGGAAGTGAGAAAATGTAGAAAACTTGCACAGGAAGCTGGAGAGTAGGAAATAAACTTCTGCCAGGCCAGAGGCCAACAGTGAAGTCAAGGGACACTACGAGATGAAGACAAGCTGTTGATGCTGAGGAAATGCAAAAGCTTCAGCAAGTACTTGTGCATTTGAAAACATAGTGGCTGAACAACCAACTCACAGATTTGTAACAAATATTATTAAATAAATCATAAAAGTAATAAGTATTTTAAACTCAACATGATTAGCTGGCTAACCCTGATTTCAACAGGTCTGGAATACTGAGGAAATATAAAAACATTTTTAAAAAGTGCTAATATTATGGCAATGTTTAAGGAGGGAGTGTTGACCCAGGTAACTCACCACCAGCCAGGTAAAATAACAGAAAGTCGATACAGGATTTGAGCAATAAAGAATTAACAGATGAAAACATATTTAATGACCGTCAAGATGATGTTACAGCATGGGACATAAAATAGGTCATGCCACACAAACCCAATTTCATTCTTTGCAGTGATTACAAATTTGGTTGTTAAGGTAATCACAGAAATGCAATGTCCTTGCTTCTCCCTGTCAGGAAGGTTTAGAGCTGTCAGGCAGAGCCCACAGTGGTGGATGCTGAATGTTGGGAATCATCAGCCCCTGGAGCAGTACAATCTCAGCAGTGCCTTTACTCCCTGCAATGTTTTTGCCCAGCCTCGGAGTGCACCTCAGTGCACTACGGAAACACCCGACCAAAAGGGTCAGGGAAAATTCATTTATCTGGAAGGGCAATCAATCAGTCTGAGTAGACCTTGGGACTGATGTGACTGCTGCTCCTCACACTCAGCTCAGCTCCACACTCACATGGGCACAGAATCTCCTGGTACTACCTCTGCCTTGCTGGCACCACGTTATCCTGCCCATCTGTCAGAGAGGCACTGGAGAGCACCAGGGGGATATTCACACACTTTCAGTGATCTACACAAACTATTAAGCTGTCAAAAAACCTCCTGGATCATCCTGGCTGTGACCATGGAGCTCATTCACTACTGACCTCTCTGAACTGGGAGTTCTCACACCTCTGGGAGTGAGATCCCACAACCTACAAGGAGCAGCAAGACAGAAGACAACATAGTCCAGTGTCACAGCCTGTGACTGCCCAAGGCTTCTTCCACAGTTTCCCAAAATCCAGCATTACAAGTCTGATGCTTATGGATCCCTTTCTTCCACTGCCCTCCTGCTGACCTGCAGATACTCAGTGATAGAAATTTTCGATGTGTTTTTATAGCCATCGGCTTTGCAGCCCTGTTCTGGAAGAGCCAGTCACACTGTTAATTATTTATCTTTAACCTTTCTGTTTGCTAAACCAATCCATTCACCGACATCAGGGATTTTACACTTTCATTAAATGCAAGACGGTGTGCTGATGTTCTACGGGAAGTGTTTCAAGTGATACCTGTAAATGGAATTTGGTAATTATAAAAATCCTGGGTTCATTCCCCAGGAGTCTCTGTAACGGGCTACAGAAATTCAGTGCATACCAGAAGCTCATATGGGACAGCAATTTAATAGGATTCCCAGTCACTGACCAATGCCCAAGATATAAGAAGAAACAAGGAGAAGTTATCACACATTATTCCAACTCTCTCTGCCCCTGGTAGTAGCACAACACCATGAAAACTTTGTGCTCTCATGAGCAGGCTTCTCATGGCAGCAGGGTCACTCTTGTTTCCCCGACATATAAAACTGTGGATGGTAAAACAAAAACACGTCCAAACTTGCAAACAACGGAGAATTAGAAGCTCTGCTGATGGAAACCAGACAAAACCAATCAGATTTCTGAAAGATGAGTATTCTGGTAGAGGAATTATTTCCAACCCCGTCCTGTTGCAGCCCTCCACTGATAAAAGGAAATAAGATCCTGATATGCTGCCATAGAAACAAGTGTTTTTGCCAGATTTTGCATTTAAACAGCCCGTGGCTGCTGAATTTTCAAAGCTAATTTGTCTGCTTCAAGTCTCTGTAACAGCCTGAAACACAGCTCCCATCTCTGAAATTTATAGATTCACAGACGACTGCTCTTCTCTTTCTTTCCTGGGATTAGCTGCAGCATTTCCTACCAGCCACAGATTAAAACAGCAAATCTCTTTGTTGCGTATCATATGCCAGCAATCTCCATTTATGGTCTGAAAATACTCCATAATCCTATTTGCTGTTTGGCTCGGACGATAGAGCTCTTTGGATTCGGTTTCACTTCTTTGGAAAGTGCTGGACGTTTCTGTTACTCTGAGATATACAATCGCCGAGCTGAAGGCAAAGTTAAACAAAAAGAAGCCAAACAACTGACAAACCACCACCACCAAAGACAAGCCAGAGGCCTCCTGCAACATTATCGATGAGGAATGATGATACCAGCCCCGGATCGTAAGAATGCTCAAGGTGAAAAAGCCTGCCCCAGGTGTGACAGCCCAAGGCCACCCTCAGACTCCAACTAAAAATTAAAATGGATGTAAGGAAGGGATAGGTGAGGCTGGTTTTCCCCTCCAAGATACTCCTGGTTAGAAGCGAGGCACACCAAATTAAATGCTTCGATAATTCAGGGGCAGAAAAAGGCTGTAGGAATAACGCTGTTGTTTGCGCTCCGTCGCTCCTGGGTGAGTCCTAAAAGTGTGATTTCTTCAGATTCGTTCTCGTTTTCCACATTCCACGTTGCACCCTCTGCTCTTGGAGCTTTACCCAACACAGATTTGTAAACACCACTAGGAAATGGCTCTCAGTAGGGTCAAGTGACAGTTACATGTCCCTGAAAGTGCCTGCCCGCGCTTACCCTGTCCTGGAGTTTCAAATTCTGGTTACATTCTTCCTGTTTAAATAAAATACAAAATGTGAGCTTTCTCAAGTTGTCAAAATATTAAAAAAAAAAAAATTAAATGATGTGCAAGGTGATTTTTATTTTAGTCTTACCTGAATCAGTGATTTCACCACCGTTTTGGGTACCTAGTGGCAAATTAAAATCACCATCTGGATATCTGTTAAACCCCTGCACAATTTACTTTGTGGTAGATTGGTAAAGAAGGATTATAAAATCCAGAAGGAAAAAAAAAAAAGTACAGCTAATGTGAAAATAGCTCTTTTTATTAATAAATCAACTGCTTAAAATTTTCAAAGCCCAAGGTATTGGTAATGGGTTTCAAACTCTCTTATTTGCTTCTTACTTCACAGTGGGTTATCAAACTCTTGTTTTTTTGTAGTTTGCTTTATAGATCGTGGCCAAAATGAAAGCTTTTGATGCCAAGAACCCATCAGCTGTTGTCTGTTTGTGCACAGGTGCATGGTAAAGGACGTAGTAAGCAAAATTACTTCTTTAAAGTCCAGTAGTAGATATTAATTTCTTTTTCTTTACTCCCATGGGTAGTTCTAAACCACATCCGACTATGTTTTAGCATGAAAATGTCATTTTACAAGTTCATCTTGTAGATAGCATAACTCATCTCCTGTCAGAATATCACATATGAATCCAAACATATTTCATAAGGAGCCTCAAAGTGAAAAAATAACTTGTTGAATTCCCACAACTCGGTGTGATGACAGAATATTTTCACAGCACATTTGATCTGGTGAGAGAGCAAGACATCAACGCCAGCGTGGGCAGCCAAGTGGGGCACTGGTCCCTGTGCTGAATTACCCCCATCAAACGTGGATTTATCACTGGTGATGTACAGTTACAACACAGAGCAGGCGCTCAAGAAGACGATTCCCTTCAGTTTTGATAGAGAATAACAGCAAAAGTCTTTGAAAGGAAAACGGAAGGTGTTCCCCCCCAGCGCCGACCTTGGCAAGAGTGCAGAGAAATGAGCTCAGAGCAGGGGCTTTCATGCCAACGTAGAATCCCAGAATGGTTTGGGTTGGAAGGGGCCTTGAATATCACCCAGTTGCACCCCCTGCCATGGGCAGGGACAACTTCCACTAGCCCAGGTTGCTCCGAGCCGTGTCCAACCTGTCCTCGAACACTTCCAGGAATAGGACACTGTGTGTGGTTGGTTCTTGGGGACTCCCCGGGCGGAGCACTGTCCCCGTGTCCCACTGGAAGGGCCCCCTCGCCCCCCACCCACCTCCAGAGCAGCACCGCCCGAGGCGGGCGGTCGCGCCATTCACCTGACACAGCCCCGGGGAGCCCAGCGCTCGCCTGGGGCTTGACCGCGGACACCCGCCCGGCGCTCAGGCCAACTTAAACGGGTTTTCTTCCCCCATGGCCCCGGAGTCCGGCACCGAGAGCGCCGCGGGCGCCGCCGGCCCCTCAGGACGGGCGGGAAGGGAGGGAACGGCGCGCGCGCGCGCGCACCCGAGGGGCAGCGCGGCCCCGCAACCGCCCACGGCGGGTGTTGGCGCCGCCTAGTGGAGGTCCCAGAGGTCGCGCAGGGGCGCGGCCAGGCGCGGGTCCCGCGCGCGCAGCGCCCCCGCGTGGGCGTGGCGGAGCGAGCGCAGCTCCGTGAGGCGCCCCAGGAGCCGCGCGAAGCGCTGCGGGTCCGCCGGGTGCTGCAACTTCGAGTGCTTGTACAGGATCCACAGCAGCGGCTCCTGCAGCTCCTCCACGTGGCGCTTGTCCCTCAGGAGCGGGCGGNNAGCGCGGTGAGAGGGAGCGCCCGGGCGGCGCCGTCGCCCCTGAGGGGGCAAGTGGCACCTCCCCTGAGACGGCAATGACAACTCCCCTGAGACGGCAGTGACAACTCCCCTGAGGGGGCAAGTGGCACCTCTCCTGAGAGGGCAGTGACAGCCCCCCTGAGGGGGCAAGTGGCGGCTCCCATGAGGGGAAAGTGACAGTTCCCCCGGGGTAGGTGACAGCTCCTCTGAGAGGAAAGTGGCACCTCCCATGACGGGGAAATCGCAGCTCCCCTGAGGGGTTAAGTGACACCTCCCCTGAGGGGTTAAGTGACAGTTTCTCCCCGGTAAGTGGCAGCTCCCCTGAGGGGGTAACTGACAGTTTCCCCCGAGTAAGTGACAGTTCCCCCCGGGGCAAGTGGCAGCTCCCCTGAGGGGCAAGTGGCAGCTCCCCTGAGGAGGGGGTGACAATTCCCCTGAGGGGGCAAGTGGCAGCTTGTTGTCACCTCCCCTGCCTACCTGAAAAGAACACGGTGGTTGCTACGAGCAGAGCATACTCGGTCTCGGTGACTTTGAGTTCCCCCATGCTTCTGTAGAAGTAGAACAGGGCGGTGATGAACTCCTCCGTTAAGCCTTAAAGATGTAAAAAAAAAAAAAAAAATTCTAAACCGGTAACAAAAGTTGTGTTAAAGTTGTACTGTGGAGCTTTGGATTTATATATAGCTCAAGGCTTTATCCTAGGATATAATCAAACATGAACGTCACCTCTTCCTATGAGGATTTAACGCCTGTGCGTGTGACCAGAGCAGCTCAAGGAAGAGGGAGCCCAGCGGCCACAGGGACAGTGTTGCTCGGTGTGATTGAGGGCCAGCAAAGCAAAAGATTCCCAGTATTTAGATTCTACTTCCATTACCTGTGGTAGTAGTGGACGTCGGACTCTCTTCGTTGTGAGACATTTCCATGGAATAGATGTTGTTTTTATCAAGGCTTTGAACGTGACAACATGTCCCACGATTAGAAAGTCTCGCATGACCTAGAACAAGACAGATGACAGTGTCCAGCCAAGCTTAAACTGACTTTAAATATTTGTCTGTATCTGCTTTCCAGATATACAGCTGAAAATATGGGAATGTTTCCCAGATCCATGTAGGTATAAAAAAAAAGTTCACTGGTTGCATCGTTGTTGGTCAAAGTCACTTGTGTTAAACTTGACACAATATATAATTAGTCATTAATATAGCTAATATTAGCCATCCACCCCACAATTTATGCAAACACTCAAAAAGGTTGCTTTTTGTTTAGAACTAATGGGAGAAAACCAAAAATCTGTTTATTTAGTTATTAAAAAAATAAATCGTGGGCCTTGAATAAAAAGCCTTTAGAAGGTATGTTGCCAGTAATGATAGTATTTTAAGTACCACTCTGCTTGGGTAGCTAATTATTTGAGATTGATTGAATTAAAATGAATGGAAGTTTTTTTTTAAATGGCAGAACCTCCTACTGGTGTGAGTAGAAAGCTCGTTAGTCAAACTTACTCTCACTTGTTGATGGTTGGCACTCACTCATTCTCTGGTTGTATATTTGGGCTGATAGCAGGAACATTGCCTCGACTGTTGACCCTTTCAGCAGTGCAATCTGGTCCTCACTGGCTAAACTTTCAAATCCTGCAGAGAAAGGGACATGTTCAGAACCAAGGAAGGCTGGGGCTGCCTGTAAGCCCCTGACACAAGGTGATAAAATGTTTTTTTAAATTAATAAATGCCTTTACTGGAAAGGAGGAGCCTTAGTTAAATAATGCATGTACCAAGGACTGTTGGGATCTTTCCTGCTTGTTTGCAGGTTAGACAATTAAAAAGAAAAAATGAAGGGGTAGTTTTAGTGTCCTGTTTTAGAAGATTCACTGGAAGGTAGAAGTGAACATTTTGGGACTAAGCAAGACTTGATAAAAAATTTCTTCCTTATTTCTGGTATATATCACATGGCTTAGTACCTGATAAATCTGCTATGTTGCTTAGTGACTGGATATTCCCCTTATTCATTGATATATTATTATTATTTTTAAGTTTCATCCTTTGACAAGCTCATTATTTGTACTTATAATTCAAGAGCAAAGGACTTCCAAAGGTTTTTTGTTAATCCTGATCAAAGCAGGATATGTGACACCACGAAAACAAAGAGCTCACCCATTCCTTCAGCTCTTTCTCACAGTGGTGCTAAATTACATCAAATACCTGCTTTAGACATGGTGATTGACTTTCGTCAGCAAGTTTTACACCAAAAAAAATTATCACCCTCTTGTCATCTTGCCAACTTTACATTGAAATGCAGTGGAATTAATTGCCTGCTCCCTTGTTCCTTATTGAAGGAAAATATGAATAGGAGCACCTGGTCAGTACCTTCTGTGCTGCCTTTTCCTTTGAAGGAACATCTGTTTTTTATTTTGATGATTGTGATATATTGCAAAACTGGATTTCAGAGAACGTGTAATTCACTCAAGATGGTGCTCCCAGAAAACGTCTCCACTCCACACCAGAAATGAAAAAGAAACCCAATCATAGCAAGGTTTTGAAGTGAAAGCCTCTAAGATTGTCCTCATGACGAGTAAATGGTAAGTTGGAATTAAAAAATAATCAGTTGAAAGCATTTTTTTTTCTTAAAGCCTGTGTTTTTCTGGGATTCATGCCATCAGTATGGTTTCTGTAATATCTCCCGAAGGAAGGAACTTACCTGGAAGTCTCTTTGTGAAATCCACCAACACTTGGACGTGGACAACGGCTGTCTCGGAGAGATGGAGAAAACTCTCCTCAGCGCTTGCAGTTTCTTGTAGCTGCATGAAAGAGCATTTGGACATCGGATACAACCAAGGCACAGTGCTGGGGACAACAATAATTAGCAATGCAGGCTGGGTGTGCCAGATACCTACAAACTTCTTGGCTTCCTCAAGGGGAATTGTGTATTTTTGGTGTGCTGCTACAATGTGGTCGAGAAGCTGATGTTCCCCTGGAGTAAGTTCCATCTTCTCCAGGATCTGTTAAAAAAATAAACCAATCAGGTGACAATGACTTGGGGTAAAAATAAGTGATAAAAAGAGGTATTTTAAATAGAAGAATATCCCACTTTTCCAGATCTTGTTGTAGATGATACATGCTTACTGTTCAGTCCCTCATCTTCCAGCTTTATGTTGCAAAGGAAACTGCTCTTCTGCTTGAAATTCTTCCTGAGTCGCTTTGACTTGCACTGGACTTCAGTCAGCAAACCTGCAAGGCATGGAAGTGGCCATCAATACATGTATTTTCAATTAATTACAGTTTGAAATCGTCTTTTTTATTAGAGATGACTCGAGTCTTGCAGCACAGGAGCCATCACCTGCAAGGAATACACGCTAGAGGATGTGGCAAGGTGTGCTTTGTCAGGTGAGTTCATGTTCAATACCCACCAAAGGCCTGAGGGTTTCCAGTCTCCTCCTTGCTCCTGACTCTGTGGCATACAGGCATCAGAATTTTTCATCAAAGACCATCATGCCATTTTTGCTTTATTTTTTTTCCACCAAACGCTAAAGCACCTCTGATCTGCTCACTGCTGTCCTGACAGGGCTCGGGATATTTAGCTTCTCTTCTCAGTACTTTCTTTTTTTTTGTTCTTGTGATGTCTTTGAACAGCAATCCTCTTAACTTAGGGAGGTACTTCCCAAGCATTGCGCATGAAGATGTTACAGATGATACAGACTCCTAAGATAATTTTCCTACAGCCAAATAAAGTTTAGACCGATACCATTCAGCTCTAGTGAGAAGGGATTTACTTTGGAAAAGGCTTTATCCGAGCTGACTAGTGAAGGAGGCAGCATGGAAGGAGCACTTACATTCTGCCAGCATTCCCACAGCTTTGCACTTCTTGAGGCGACATTCCTGACACTTCCTCCTCATGTACATGTCCATCTCACAGTGCCCTCCGTTCTTGCATCGATACACCGCGTTCTTGGTTATGCTGCGTCGGAAGAACCCTGCAAACAAGGCTCAGGTCATGGCTGGAGCAACCTAAGGAGCTTTATCTCAAGGGTAATTTAAAGAGTTAAAAGTGTCTTTCAGATTTGGCTGGTTGGGGCTTTTAAATGGAAACATTACCTTGATTTGAAATTTACTTTTTAACAATATAGTTATGGCTCGTTCTTTCTGACTGATATTAAATGCCATTTTCTATACATGGAGTCATAGAATCAGAGAATATCCTGAGCTGAAAGGAACCCACAAAGATCGAGTCCAGCTCCTGTCCCTGCACAGGATAACTCCAAAAATCCCACCCTGTGCATGAGAGCGTTGTCCAAACGTCAGTGGTATATTCTATGGAACAGTGCAAGAATTTTTTACCATATCCTTTTTCAAATGCTTTTTGGGCTGTGCTCACTGCTCTGGGGAGCCTGTTCAGTGCCCGACCATCCTCTGGGGGAAGAACCTTTTCCTGAGATCCAACCAAAACCTCCCCTGACACAGCTCCAGCTGTTCCCTCAGATCCTGTCACTGCTCACAGAGAGCAGAGATTGGGGCTGTCCCTCCACCTCGCCTCCAATATAGCAAGTTAGATATAATTAGTAAACTACTTGCTTTAATTTAATTTTAATAATAAGTAAAATTAATAACACTTAAGAAAATGTATAATAAACGGTCATGAGCAAATCAGCACCTGCTTAAACAGAGACTATTTTGTTGAGTCATCTGTGCAAAAATGAGATGCTTGAGGTGCTCATATTAAATACAGACTGTGAAAGCATTTCTTCCAAAAATGCTATAAAAATGTGAATCTGGAGTAAGTGTGTTAGATAAGGGGCTCCTTAGATAAATTAAAACCCTCTGAAGAAACAGCTTAAAACCCAACAAAACCTGTTGGCATAAATCACAGGTGTGGAACTTTGTGGGGCCAGTGCTGGGTCAGGTCCTCACCTTTGCAGCCCTCGCAGGTCAGGGCGTTGTAGTGGTACCCAGAGGCCTTGTCCCCACACACGACACAGAGCTCCTCCTGCCCCTTCAGCCTCACAGAGTGGGTCAGTCTCGGCCTCTTTAACCCCTGGTACCCACCATCATCCATGTGGGGAGCCACGAAAGGGGGTTTGCTCAACTCGCAGCTGCTGCCCACGCAGGGCCCGTCGCTGTACGGAGGGTCCAGGCCATATGTGCCATATGGGGACAGAGGGGGCTGGGACTGCAGTGCCGGGGCGGGAACTGGGACTGCTGAGTACTGGCAGTAAGGAGCACTCTGGAAATCCGTGTCTGGCAGCTGGTAGTTGATGTGCTCTGGTATAACGTCTGAATACAGGGGAAATGGAAAGTGAAATCAAAGGCTGGAGAATAACTCGACATCAGCTATTCCAAAGCTTAAAAAATTTTCATAGATTTAGTATCATAAATATTAGAGGAACACATTTTCAGAAGGGCAGACTGACACAATGTTTTTAAGTGTGCTACCTGTAAGTGTTGTAAAAATGGCTCAGTAATGGTTTGGACTATGTCATGTGTATGCCACTGCCTTATTGTTAGTACATAACTGAATATCAGTTGCCAGCTGATGATACAGCTGCCTTTTCTTACACATGAGGGTTATCTATTGTCCACATTACAGTCAGCTGTCTTCCGTAAGTGAATTTTTTAGTGAGTGAAATTTTAGTTATAGATGCATATCTCAGGCATCATTTTGAAAACATTGCACAAGAGTCTGAGAAAGATGGTCTAGAAATTATAGAGTGGTAAAAAGTACTGTGACAGGAGTCTTAAAGTTGAAGTCAATAGAATAAAAAGAAGAGCTTGTTTTATTTAGTATTTCCCCACATATAAGTCTTTATAGTGACGAGATTTCATTTTAGTAAAATGTAGGTACAGAATTGTAAAAAGAGTTTCTTCCTGCTTTTCTGTCTGTTGAGTTTTAATTTTATCCAGCCCCGCTTAAATACACACGACTGTACCAAAGCAAGCCTGTGCTACATTCCTCCTTTGGGATTGTTCAAATCTCTATAAAACCATATTGAATGCTGTTTTCAAGGCAATTTGGAGTTCTTTTTCTTTTTAATGGGCTTCAGGTCCTGCCTTTACTCTTCCAGAATCCAATTAGTTCTTGCAATTATAGTTACATAACATAGAGAATATGCACTATCTATTTATAATTTATCTGGAGTACTGTAATAAAAACTGTGTCTTCTCCCTGCAAGTCAAAGAGAGACAGCACCAGGAATGTTTGTATGGAATGATCAATCGGAATAATCACACGCTAATATATTTCAATACTTTCAGTATGGGCTTGGCAGTCAAATGTGTAGCTTCTAGGAGCTTTAAAGATAAACTAAAACAAAGATAAAATTGGGAATTCCCACAAGTGTTCATTTTCCTGTATTTTCAGGTTATAAAGCTGTTGCTTTACTCACCATAGTACTGGATGGGCTCGGGGAGACAATACCCGTCGGGTACGGTGACAAACGTGTTGGCCATGCTCTGCTCCCAGCTGCACTGCTTCATTCACCCTGCTGGGGGATTGGCTTTTAAACATCAACCTGGAGAAATGGGACAGCAAGAGAAACCTCCCGTGAGAAAGAATGGCCGGGTAGGTTTATACATGGAGCTAAACCCAGAAAACTCCACGATATGGGAGAGTTTGCGGGTCAGAAGGAAATCAGAGGTACAATCACTTTGCTGTACGAAGTACAAGGAGAGAGTCCATTCCTAAATCTCCAAGTTATAGTTAGAACTGTTTTGCTCCGAATTTTACACAAAACCATGGTGGGGAAATCGGATTAATCCCTGGGAAATTCTCTTGTTCAGGAAGATTAAAAGGGGTTTCACTGGATAGAAAAAACTTGCTTTGGGCATGAGTTGGGGCATTTGCACTTGTGTGGATGTGCTGGGTGTCCTGTTTGTGCACAGAGATGGGCTTTTAGTGAATTTCTTTCTTTCACTCTTTATGGAGGTCTGAAGCAAGTAAATATAGGAAAATAGCATGGGAATGCCAGCATGGAATAGCTGTTCTTTCCGATGTAAGTAGTTGTTTATGTAGTAAAAGTCAGCTTTGCCTTGCTTAAGCACTGCCTGATTTACATTTAAGAGCCTGTATTCCTTTAAGAGTGCAAAACATCCTGTGAAAACAAAAAAATTAATATCCTATATGATATATTGCCTCGAGAGAGCTTCCCACTGTCCCTTGAACACTAAAGGAGCTTGGGCTCCTGGCTGGATGCACTGACATTCACAATAACAAAGTGTACTGAGAATTCACAGTGACACTCTGAGAACAGCTGCTGTGCTTTGACTGCGAAACTTACCTTATTTTTCAGTAATTTTCAAATTTAGAAAGAAGTTGTGAAAAAGGGTGCTCTAAAAATTCCTACGAGAGTTTTAGAAAAAAAAATACAATGTCTCTGTGGACACTGGCACGAGCTGGGTTTGGGTTTACATTCACAGAGCAAACCTCTGGTATTGCTGAGCAATTCAGAGGTAATGGAGTAGCCATTAGAGGAGTTAGTAGGAAATATTTTCCTTGCCCCCTTGTCCCTCTGCATGTGGAATGTGGTCACTGGTTAAACAAATGTTGAGTCTGATGCCCGTTGAGTAAGGGCTGTGTGAGACAATTTGCCCGTGAACCACTCGCGGGCTTTGCCTGACCAGACAGAAGGGACAGAAAAGATGAAAAAGGCCCTGGAAGTATTTGGAACATACAGCAAAGCAAAATCCTGCTCTGCAACAGGATTCTCTGCATATGCCTCTTGCGGAATGTACAGCAATTTGGGTTTAAAAGTCTTCCTGGCAAGACTCACATGGTGGGTCTGTGCAATACCTACACCTTGCTGTGACTGAGAAAATGGTCCCAGGGAACCTGAAGTCCTGCCTGGAAAGACACACATCCCTTCCCCCAAAGTGGACATATCTTTGGAGCTGAACACTTTCGCTTTGTGTTGTCAGCAGAAGGTGAAAGGATGCAGTGAGGCTGGAATGTTGGGTTTTTTTGTTATCTCTGCTAGTAAATATTTGTTTCAGAGCAGAATGACTCACTGAATCAAGAGGTCCTTATCAGTTAGATCAACTCGGCCCGGGCAAAGTCTACATTTTTTCCCAAAAATGTGTATTTGCCAAAGAAATGCGTTTCTGAATTCCTGTAGTTTCTTTAAATAAAAATAGAAAAAGAATAGGAGCTAAAATAAAGTTACACTGATCCAGTGTGATAAAAACAGTATGTTGGGAGTATGAAGTACATATTACCAAATGTGAAGTGGTCAATTGATTAAATGTTCTAAATCTTGGAAGCAAATTTTCCTTAGGCAAAGTTTCCTCAAATCAGGTATTGTAAGAGAAACAATTTAGCCCTTCTGATGGATTTTTATGGCCAATAACAGTGATTGGTTGTAACCACAAAATTCCCAGCTCTGAATGAGACTTTGTAAACTGAAATTAGGAGAATTTTGTAATTATTTTATTATTAATTTTAAATCCAGTGTTTTTTTGGGAATGCTCTACTGTCTTGAAACGAGATCTATGCATGAACATGAAGCGTTTAATTTTTCTGACTCTTGACAAGCTTGTTCTTCTGACATAACAAAGCACTGGGCTTTTTAAAAAAATGAAACTAGAAAGGAGTAAGATATATAAGGAAGGAACTTATCTTCCGGGACAGGAAAGTTTTGATTATTTGTAAGAGTGACTGTGATCATTGTGTATTGCAATCTTTGCCTCACCCTTGGTCTGTGGGTGAGGCAGCAGCAGGGAAGCCTCCTCCAAACTGAGATCCATTATATGCTGCTCCCCCCAGAGCTCAGTCGCCATCCCAAATCCCTCACACCTCCTGGGAGGGAGCCATGACCTGCGGGACACTTCCTGAGCCCACACAGATGCTCATTAACCCTTTGCCAGGGTGGCAAGTGAATTCTGCCCATGCCCAACGCAGTGAGGCTGTGGAGTCCCTGGCAGAACGTACCTCACGTGCCCAGCTGTAATTTGTAAAACGCAAGAACTTGGATAAAGCTGAGATGAGGTTGGAGTAGCAGGTTCGGGTGTTTGGGACAGTCACAGCTGTGCCATTCCCAAACCAAAATGGTTTGTGCCCATTTTTCTCTTTTCCGTGCGTTCACAATATAACTAAGTGTTTGTGTGTGAGTGCTTTAAAAGGAAACAAAAATTTAAGTGTATTCCCAGAGTTGGCACATAAAGGTCTTTAGCCTAAAAAGTGGAAATAGCTGAAAAGAAAAGAAGACGAATTTTTTCATCCCTTGTTTTGTAGAATCCCAACACAAATAGGATTGGACTCTTCAGTCCTCAGTCACACAGACTGGCCTGAAAGAAAATGTCATCTGTGTAAAGGCACACGCTGTTCTCTGATTTTCCCTCTTCTGCTGGGAATTTTCACATGTGAAATCCTGACCAGGTGGGGGAATGGTGTTTTTTTTTGAAGAACAGGTGACCCACAATTGGGGTTGTTTAAACACTTTTAAAAATGTTGCACTTTTACGGGTTTAGTTTTGCCACTGATCGGAAATGTTCAATACAATCCAGAATGTGTCTCAATTCAAGGGGCTGGTTATCCATCTAATGTAAAAATTCAGTCAGATTCAGTTCTTAGTCCCAGCTGAAAAACTTGTCAATTTATAAAAGATGGAAACCATGAGGAAAAAAAAAAAGAGCCGTTGATTGATAAAAGCAAAGTATAATAAGCAGAATGTACGTGTTCAGACTAGAATCCACGCTGTACATCTATTTACTGCTATTTATGGTGAAAGATGTGGTTTTCATCATTTTTATTGCTATAAAATCCCATATCATAAAGTAACATATCATCAACTTATCAAATTTATTAAGATGCAAAACATCCTTCATGTAGCAGAGGCACAGGGAGCCCTTCCAGGGCTCTGTGCTGACAGTACTTCAGCTGCTTTCGTAAATATTTTGATAATGGAGTCATGGAGAAATTTCATGTTTACAGGGAATTTTAGGAACTCGAGCTGAAGGTCTTCACCAACTATTTGAACACACCTTGGGGCACGTTAATGATCACATAGTGGAACTCGAGAGCACGTTTCAGTCTCGGTGTTAATCGCTGTACTTTGCTTGCTGCTGGAAGCAAAGCTTATTTTTTCCTATTATTTCTGAAAATTTCAACCAAAAACTGAAAAAAAATGTTAGTACAATCAGTGGCAACTATGTGTGATGCCAGGTGATATATTCAATTTCACTCGAGCAATTTAGTAATCACTCAATTAATTAAAGGATGATTTTGCAGGGGAAGCTGAAGGATCACTTGATTGTTCGTATGTGCTGATTATATGCATTATTAAGGTTTTATCTGTTCCTCCTAGTTTTAATGTG
Organism: Oxyruncus cristatus; assembly: GCA_013399855.1. Taxonomy (NCBI): domain Eukaryota; kingdom Metazoa; phylum Chordata; class Aves; order Passeriformes; family Cotingidae; genus Oxyruncus; species Oxyruncus cristatus. Next base: position 759,921 of record VXAY01002919.1, read on the forward strand.
TCAAGAAGCTCCCTAAAGCTGCCCTTCGAAGAAATCCCACTTTTCTTCTCCTTAAATGTGTTCCCTCCTCATCGTACAATAACCATAATAAGAATTGGCTTCTTTCACTAATGGACTGTGTTGCAATGATCTTGAAATCTTCCTTTGGAATTGTTACCCCCATGAGTAATTATTTCGAGGCTATAATTTTTATACATTGTAAAATAAGAAGTTGTTTGAAACTCACAGATTTCCAGGTACTTTTGGGAGGGGAAACAAATAATTGAATTTAAAAGTAATTTTTCTTCCCTCTGTGTGTCCAATGAAGTACTGTTGGAACAAACCCTTGGCAGTAAGATACCAAATTTAAAAGCGCATGTTTTCTGTTTTCATTTAGTCAGATGTTTAAGAAGAAAGAAAAAAAAAAGAGGGTGAAAAGAAAAGGGAAAAAGACCAATGCCTGAAATATTTTCACATGGCAAATTGGTGTGCAGCGGGAGCAACAACTTACAATAATCCCAGAGCATGCAGAGAAGGAAATTAAATACTCACGGTAGTTCCAGGGAGCTTCTGTCTTCCAGAGAGTCTGTCGGGCTGCAGCGCTGATCCCAGCTCTGATCCCAGCCCTGATCCCAGCCCTGATCCAGCTGGAACAATCCAGGCCTTTCCCTATTTATCAGTTTCTGTGCACACACCAGGCTCCAGACACTCCGCAGAGCAACGCTACGGCTCCGAGACACGAACTTCCCACACAGCCTTCTCTGGGGTCGGAGCGAGGGCAGCTGCGAGCCCACATAAATCAAATAATAACTGGGTCATCAGGGACAGAGGCCATGGGGACCCTCACGTCACTGCTTCCCAGAGCACTCCCTGTCCCGCCACGAAATATTCTGCTTTCTTGCTAGAATTTAAAATTCTCCCTTTTTGGTTGCTCCTCATCCACACGTCGGAGCGTGGATGGAAAGTGTTCATTTCCCAGGCAGAGCAAGCACTGCAATAGTATTATTTGGAGATTTCTGCATGACATGATGGTTTCATTTGGAAACACTGTACCAGGGCAGGATCTCCAAACACCAAACTTGTCCTGCCTGTTCTGATCCTGACATCCCTGGCACACACAAGGCTCACCTGTACATTGAGTTCATTACCAATTTCAGTGAATTTAGGTTCGTGTTGCTGCTAATTTTGCGAAATTCCATTCTTAACCCCCCAACTATTTCCATTATTAATAATTTCTAATAACGTAGTATTACTGTTTGATGTTTTCATCATTTCCTAGGTAGAAGACGGGACATTTTGGAGAGGGAATCTCCTGCTGTTCCATGTGCTCCCTAACGTGCTGCCCAGCAGGTTGCAAACCTCCTCTCTCCCTTCCTTCTGTGTAAGAGCGATTCTCCATTTACCTCAGGAAAAACTGGTTCTGTTCTATACTGCATGGAAAAGGATAAAATAATTTCCTGTTGGATATCTTACAGCAAAGTCACTTAAAATAGTCTTTAGAGGCAGTAGGTTTTCATGGATACACAGCAAACTGACAACACCCTTGGAAGGAGGGTCATAGTTGTATTCCATGGGCTTCAGAGAAAAGTAGCCATAAGGCTACTTATTTCCATGTAAAATGGCACCATTTAGGATTCTTGGAGTGAAATGTCTGAGCCTGGTTTTCAAGAACTAACGGGATTGACTGACAGAGGTTATTTGAGCGTATTAGGGGTTTCTTAAAGTTCTTTAATGTCTTGCGTTGATCAGGTGTGGTGATAGAGGGCTGGAATGCATAGATGATGCAGTAGACACAAAGATAATGATCTTGTAAGCTTGATTATGATCAGCATTTGTCTTTCTGGCAAAAGCAGCCTCAGACAGCAACTTCCTAAATTGTCAAAAAAAACCCTCCATGGTAAAAATGAAGCATTGACAGCTGATAGAACTAAGATTTTTCTTTCACATATCCCATTGGCTTTTGCCTCCAGTGATTCTCATGGAAGCTGGAAAAACAAGCAGAGGTTTGTGAAACATTGCCTTTAGCTTGTAAATACTACTGACTTTTATTTTTAGCACTTTTTCTGATAGAAGCCACTGTACTGATAAGCTGGTCAAATGTAGCTGTGGGACGTGGGTATTTAGAGCCTTGTTGACTCTGAGGAACCTGAAGCCCAGTTTTTAAAAGGTACCAAATCCCCATTCTGTTCAGTTTATAAAGCCCAGTGGATTCAGAGTAAATTAAATCTCTAAATAAGAACCTAAAACTCACTTGTAGTAGGAATAAACAGCAGTGCCACATCAAGTATTAGCCCGTGGTTGTTTACTCCAACCCCCATGCTGTTTTCACAGCTGCAGTAATAAAATTATTGTGCATAGTCATGCAGTGATTCAGACCAGGTGACTGGTTAAACACATGTACTTATGTTAAATACAGAGATTTACATATTTTAACAAATCACTGTTCCTACTCAGAGCTTAGCATGACAAAAATGGGAGACCCGAGGGCACATCTGAGTCACCTAAAGGATTGCTTCAAAGAAGAGGAAAAGAAACTGTTTTCCATGCTTTAAAGAATCAAGAAATAAAAAAGTTATTTAGGAGTAAGGGAGCTTTAAATTAGATACTAGGGAAAGCAATTACTGTGGTAAAAATAGCACTGGAGTAAGTTGCTTGTACAATCTTCTTCACTGGATATTTGAACGATCAGTTTGGGCAGAACTTGAGAATTGTTATTTTGGTCCGAAAAAGGAGGAAAAAGGATTTTTAAGCTCCCTTCCAGCTCTGTTTGCTTTTGTTTTCCTATACATACATCAGTTTTACAAAACACAGCTCGCTGATGAAGTCTCTGATCAGTCATATGCCCAGAGCCATTTCAGTGGGCAAAGTAAATAATCACAGACTCCAAGCATGGTTTACTAGAGGCGAGTAAACAAAGCGTTACTCATGGACACAGCCTGAAAATATTGGCTGAACAAGACTGTGCCATGAGCCCACATCTAGAATTGGCACCGAAGTGGAGAGTAAGGGACGTTTTTTGCAGAAATAAGGCACGTTTTCCATGGAAAATAAGCAGATGTGGTGACAGCAGCCTGACCTGGACACTGGGTTGCACCGCTTGTGCAGCCTCACTGCCACCAATGTAGACTGGGAGCTGCTGTGCAGCTGAACCTCTGTGGAGTGGCTGCTGCCTTTGGGCAGTTGGAGCTGGGGATTTGGTGAGTGGGGAAACTGGAGATGAAGGAGGAGTTGCCCTGAAGTGATACCTGTCGAGAGAATGTGTTTTCAAGCTCAGCAGAATTCCTTGTTCGTCTGAACCGGAGATTTTAGATCTCTGTGACTTGCTTGGTATCCGAATAGTTAAAGGAAATCATATCTACTCCAGCTGGATCTTCTCTACATAACTGACCCGTTTGGCTTGATCTGGTATTGGATTGTTTACGTAACTTCAGTAATTAACCACTATCAGCCTCATTAATGAAACATAAACCACCTCTTCTGCTCATTTATAAAGCATTTGTCAAACAAAACTCAAACAAAGGGCAGAATCTCAGCAGAGGAGCCGTCCTCCAAAAGCTACTGAGCCCTGACTGCAAGTCACAACGGTCACTTTGTGGTTGTTTTTCAGTAGAACTGAAACAGAAGTGATGGCATCGTCTATTGCTCTTGGCTAACTTCTCCCCAAACCATCTGAGATCTGTCACATGAGGGCAAGGATGCCTCGACAACTATTTTGGCCATTTCAGTACAAAATACTTATGTTCCAGCTCATTACTGTAAATCATTAAATGATGAAAGCAAAGAGTCAAATACTAAACGATTGGAAGCTCTTGGAAAACTAATTGCTCATTACAGTAATCGTTGTTCTATGTGAGTTAAAGGTTATATTGAAATATAGATTATTTCATTACAGGATTAAATCTGTCCTGCTGGTAAACTGTTTTAGACAATAGTAAAGAAAGCTGAGTATTAACAATGCAGCTCGTGTATTAAAGTGATCTAACTTAAGCTTTACTTGTTTTTGGTTAAGAGAGATAAAACAGTTTAGAGGCATAAAATACACTGGCAGACAAATCCGTGCCAAAAATTTGGCGTTCTGAGAGCTTGCATTTAAAATTTGTGAAGGAACTCATGAAAAAACTGAAGTTTTCTGTTCCTTTTCTCTCCTGGATTATTTACTGATCTTCCAAAGGTGCAGCAGTGCTGGCACTGTTGGGATTTTGTGCGTGGGCATGGATGGACCTCAGTCCTGGGTGAGAAACAGCCAATGCCTCAGGAGGAACATTTTGGATGTTGGTGTGACCTTGCCCAGTGAACAGCTCCCATTTAGCATTGTAGGGCACGAGGTCATCCAGGTGATTTAGTGTGAGATAATGTAGAATCTCTTCTGTTTTGCATCAAATGCATCAGACAAATCATCGGGGGCAGATTGGAAGAGGAGATGGAAGTTCTCGTTAAGTTCTTAAATGCTTTCATGGGAGGAAATATTGAAATATCAGACCAGAGAGGAAAACCAATTTTGATCTTTTTTAAGACTGATTTTTCCCTTAATCGTGAAGTTGTGGGATAGTTTCACCGTGCATTTTCTAACAGGCTTGTAAGGCAAATCTTGAAGAGCTAAACAGTTGAAATACATTGAATTTTAATGGAAGAGCCAAACTGCTTTAAACTTACCTGAAAATCTCAAGATAGTCTGCAAAATATTCCTGTTCCTGGAGGCAGAGGAGGTACAAGAAGCCCATCCATTCTACACTCATAATGTACATGGGTCCCCTGACATCTCCTCCTTTAAGTGTCTTGTGCCAAATCTGTTTCTCCTTGGCTGGAAGACCAAGATTTGTCAATAAAATGCTCCAGTACTTGATATTCAGCCAGGCATGATGCGGAAGAAGATAAAGATCTTAATTAAGCTTGATTACAATCTCCTGCAGGGATCTCAGAGTTGGTAATTCATAGGGAATACTTGTAACTTTAAGCACTGAAGTGACTGTACTTTGTAGGTACAGCAAAGGGAAGCCAAGTCCTGGACCTGATTTCCATAAAGCAGAAGATCCTGACACTCTGTACTAAGCATTACAAAATAATGATGGTGGAATCCCTTGCTCAGCATTTTATTAGCAGTGGAGTCTTGCTGCTGAGGGACTGAACGAACTGGATATATCCATTTATCAATGATAATGCTTTTCCTTTTTTCCAGCCTGGATTCTATCTTGAGGACACTTGTTTTAATAGGAAAAGGAATATTAGACTCATAAATGTGAGTGCTGTAGTGCAGTGGGTGACTCCTCAAGATTTATCAAAGCAGGATAATTAGGATGAACAATAAGAGTGAGTTTCTTGGTAATAACTTTTGTCACAGGACAACTCTGTTTTATACCATGTTAATCCACCTTGAAGTGTGGGAAATGCAAGAGGAGGATTCACTTGGCCCCTGGTCTGAGTCTCTGTGCTACAGTTTTGTTGAGGGCAGTGCCAGTGAGACTGTGAGAGTAGCTGATAGTGGTTAATTCTAAAAGCAGGCAGTCAGAAAGTGTTAGGGGGGTGGTGTGAGAGGGGCTGGTTTGCTTTTCAAACAGCTGTAGCTGCTGGAATAGTTCGTTAGTTATAGACACCAAGTTTCTCATAGTGGAAATGAGAAATGTCACATTATGCTTTGGAAGAGGTGGGGTCTATGGGAGACTTGTGCACTTGTGCTTTCACAGACTTAGTCACCATTTTTCTAACTGTGCTGACCACACTTACGATTAAACCCCCAAGAATTATCCTAGAAATCTGCCCTTTATTCTTTTCCCTACTTCCAGCATTTAGAGGTCACTCAATCTGTCTCCGATGTTGCCATTTGCTACTGGTCAGTTCCTCTGTGCATTATTCTCAGAATCCCAGCATAGTTTGGGTTGGAAGACACTTTAAAGCTCATCCAGTTCCACCCCCTGCCATGGGCAGGGACACCTTCCACCAGCCCTGGTTGCTCCAAGCCCAGTCCAACCTGGCCTGGAACACTTCCAGGGATGGAGCAGCCACAGCTTCTCTGGGCAACCTGTGCCAGGGCCTGTTATCAATCTCTTTGATAACTTTTTCTGTGCTTTGGATTTGTTTGGTTTTCTTTTCTTTGCGATTTTCCTACTGTGATCAAGAACCTCCTGAGCTGTACTCAGCAATGTTACATATTTATCCCATCACAGAAATACTGTTTCTGATTTTTCAAAGATGGCCTGGAAACAGTTTGGGCTCTGCAGCAGCGTTGCTGTCTCAGAGTGTCTCAGTTTGCCTCTATCCAGCATTCCCTTCTCCTGCTACAACAAACCCATGTTCTGTTTGACAAAATACAGCTATGTGGTTAAGAGTTATTAAAAGCATTAAAGCATTAACCTCTTGTAACCTCATTTTTCACTTCGTACACGCACATAAGTGTTTAATCGAATTGAAGTTAAACACTAAAAAGTTTGAGAGGCCAAATTTATACATTCTCTTTAGTTTACACAGAATTGATGTGATAAAGCCAAGGGAATTATAAGGCACCACTACTCAGAAAATGCTCATCCGCTGATTTGTTTAAGCTCTGTTGCTCCATACTCTTAAGTTTTGGTGACAAGCATTCCCAGCATTTAAATCAAGGAGCTTTGTCCTACTGGGATCCACTCCGTGTCCTGGCGCCACACTAAGTTACTCTGCTGCCCTTTGGAAGTTGAACAAACGATTCCACGTCAGAAGATCTGCTGGAGAAGGGGTGAGCCCCATCCCTGCGTGTGGGGGTGGTGTCATAGACTCCCAACTCCCTCATCCTGAAATGTTATTCCAAGCAGCCAGAATGCCACAGAGGGAATGAACTGATCCTGGAATGATACTCTGCTACAGCAGTGCTGGCCCTGTTGGCGTGGAAGGGCAGGGTGGCATCTCTGCCACCGGGGAGAGGTGAGGGCGAAATCAGGAGTATAAACACAGGGAACAGAACAAGGCAGAAGTTCAGACACATCCAGGTGCAGCTCCTGCACAGGTGAAATGATCCTTCCTCCCGCTGACTTCTTGTGGACGTGAACTGGAATTGCCAGTGCTGCGTTTCTAAATGGCTCCTTGAGTGCCTGGGTTAAGTGGAACCTCAGGGGCTGCAGGTTTGATTTCGCTTTGAAAGCCCTTGCGTTGAATAAAGTGACAAACAGGAAGGTGGCTCTGGAACACACAGATCGTTCCATGGAGCTGTGTCGGGCCTGCTCCGTGAGCCACAGAGGCTCTGGGAAAATGGATGTACTGGGAGAGGCTTAGAAGGCACACGTGGAGCTGGGAGTATGAGCAGAGGGAAGTGACAGGAGCTGCTGAACAGCAACACATGGGGTCATGTGGGGATGTAAAAGTGGGACAGGGAAACAAGCCCTGGCTAAAACTTGGGGGTGTCGTGTCCATCTTGGGCAGGGCAATCTTTGACCAACTTGTCCCATAATTAGAATGGGAAACACAGCAGTATTTGTCAGTTCTCCAAATGTTCAGGAATTGCCCGTTAGGAAAAAGGAATTCTGATAACAAGTTGTCTTTAACTTTTTAATATTCTCTAATAAGATGAAAAGTGGGGAAGGACCACAAGGTGCAACGTGCCGTAAAACACAGGCTAGACCTTTAGCTCCACACAAGATATATAAAGCAGGATTACAGTTCCCAAATTTGAAGAATAGCTCTCATACTTCACTAATTAATCTGATTCTGATTAAATATTCCAAATGCAGCTGCTTACTCCATTCTCTGCTGTATTAAATGCATGTTTAGAGATTGTAGCTTATATAAAATGATCCCATTTAGCACTTCTTGATTATCTCTGGGATCACAAGGGATCCTTCATCTGATAAAGCATCGTGGAGCTTTGTCATGTGTCTGTGTGAATGGGGATTTAAGCTTGAAAGATGATTCAAGTCAGAGGGAGTACTGTTAAAATATTACTGTTGAAAACATTGTAATGAAGTCAGTGATACCAAACAAATTTCTGGCGCAGAGTTGGGCAAAGCCTCAAGGACACCACGGATCAGCAACGGTAGCTTCAGTAAGCAAACAAGAATCAAAGCAGCAAGTCAGCACTGCAGAGCTTGTTATTTTGAGTGGCGGATGTTTACTGTGGGGAGGGACAAACAGGAGTATCAGATAAGACGGCAGCCCCACAGATCCCCGCGGGATTGATCGCGCCGTGCGAGGAGCAGCCGCGCAGATAACGGGACCCGGGGTCAAGGACCGGCCCTGAGCAAACAGGCTGTGCCGAGCAGCGCCCGCCCGCAGCCAAGGCCCGTCTCGGCTCCTCGGGCACCTTCTGCCGCCGCTGGGATCGGGGGCTTGGGTGCGGGGGGCTCGGGCACGAGGAACTGCGGCGTAGTAATGAACGTTCGAGGGGGAGGCATTCACCCGGGCAGGGGGAGGACATTCGGCGGGGCAGGCGGCTTGGTAACGCTGTGTGCCGGAGGGGCAGTGTCCCCTTGCCCCAAAACCCCCTAAAACCCCCCTAAACCGCCCCCAAAACCAAAGGGAGCTCCACAGCTTCGAGTTTCCCCTCGGGAACGGGACGGCAGGACCTCGCTCCGCCCATGGCCACGCCCCCAATGTTATTCACGCCCACATCTGACACGCCCCTCGTTGTGACCACGCCCCCTACTTTGACCCCG
>VXAY01002919.1:775480-796105 GCA_013399855.1 Oxyruncus cristatus
CCGCCGCCTCCATCTTGGTGCAGCGCAGCGAGCGCGGCCCCGCCGGCCACCGGCATCGGGCCCGGGCCACTCCGGAGCTCCGGGGCCGCTTCTCCGTCGCCCGCATCGGGAGCCGGCGCGGAGCTCTGCCTCGAGCCGCGCACACCCTTTAAAAAACCCTGATTTTTGTTTTAACGACTTCGGGTTTTTTTGAAATTACAGATGTCCTTGGCAGTTCTTTAACCCTTTCTCCCCCACCCCCCATATATGTATTTTTCGGACTCGGCTGCCCTGGTGGTGGCTGGGCTCGTAGCTGTCACGTGCTGGTTGGGTGCCAGCGTTCAGTGCTGCCTTCCAGTAAGATGTGGAGTGACCTGACCTCCGAGTATCTGATAGCTGTGTTGTGGGTGCACTCTGAGAATACAAAGTTTTGCCTTCATTAAATTGTATCTTAGTCACGTAAGAGAAGGCTGTTTCTAGAAGCACATGTCCCGATCCATAGAATGCAGGTTCTTGCAGTTGCCTGTTTTTGTGAAGAAAACGGGAAGCAGAACAATGCTGTCATCGGGCAGGTTCCATGTGGGGCTCTATAGGTGCTTTCTGGCTGAACAGCTTCATGTGACTTTACTGTCATTTAGCAAAGTGTGCACATGAAAGGCCTTAAGAACAGGGCTCAGCTCTTCCCTGTCTTTGCATTAAACCTTTCAGCTGTAATACACAAATGCAAGAGGCAGCAAGACTTGGGGACTGGGCAGCTGCTCAGGGTGTTTACCATTTGGAGGAGTATTTATAGTAGCTGAATTAAAAAGTAAAGAATTTGAGGCAGATGAGCACAGTGAGATGCTTTTTCTTTTTGCTTGAGTTATGCTTGCTTCATAACCTTTTCTTTAAAGTACTTTGGTGTACTAAACCCATCTTGTTATCAAATTGAATTGGCTTTAATGGAAAGGTTTATGCCTTACACAATTATTGATAAAATTATCTGTAGTCGTATTTGATCAGAAGAGGATCTGTTGAGATTATATGAAAATATGATATGCCCAGAAAAATTATAAATGTAATGTGATACAAGTTACAGCTCTAGGAGAGCTCTGCTCATATTGGGCTATTAAATGGGAGAAAAGTACATGAGTAAGAAGATTCCGAGTGTTCAGTTCCTAGGATGCAATGTGTGCCTGCTTCATTTCTCCTGAACTTGGCTGAGGGGATGCTCATTTGAGAGCTGAAATGCTGCCCAAAAATAACACTGTCCTGCAAGAGACTGTGGCAACAGTTGCCTGAATGTAATGCTGAGGTGTGGGGAAAGTCTGGTGATACTGTTATTATTGCAATAACTTTGTGTCTTCTTATTGATAATATTTGATCATTGAATCTTTCACTGCAAACCTTTCACACCAGGTACTGGTTTGCACAGCCCTCACTCAGTTCCTTTGTTCTCTTTCATGCTTTGTCCATATTTTTTCTCTTTCGGTGCGGGACTTGTGGAACAACTTGGGGAAGAGTTGTGTTGCTGCTTCATGCCTTTGGCTTACTGCAGGACATGCCAGTGGATCCGTGGAATCATAGCTGTGTTGCTTCTTAGCAGCTTTTGTCCCCAAAAAGATCCTCCTTTTTTTATCATTCTGTTGAGTAAACAACAAACTCAAAACTTGATTTGATTTCTTCTCAAGAGAGGCTGCTGTTTCCATAAGGTTTTGTTTTGTGTAGTAGGTGGCAGTTTGCTGAAACTGCTTTTCTCACGAAAACACAGAGTGGGACGGGAAAACTTTGTGAGGGAATTAATTGCTAACTAGCTGTTGTTGCAGAAAGGTTTCTCTGTGGTGTTATCTGCCCAAATATCATCTGTATGCAATCAGCATCTTGCAAAAACTTCTACAAGCCCAGAGAGTGGCTCTGCAATTATTTTACATGCAGCGTGTGTACATATAATTGAGAAATTGGTCGATTTTTATACAGTTCTAAATGTGCTTCAAGTATTGCTAATCCTTAACTTACCTCTTGGAACAGAAGTGATCAGGAAATTCTAATTCCCATGCACACATGCACCCTGTTGCTCTCTGAGGACCTGTGCAAGCACTTGTTAAATTATATCACAATTTAATTAATAAGCACACATATAAAATTACTGATAGAACTAATGAGTTAAATACTAATGATAAGTTGCCATTTTAAATGCCACAACTTGGGACTTTTCCTGAAACGCCTGTGTCTGAAGGGTTTAAAATTAGAAATACCAACTCACTGCTTGGAGGTAGTTCTTTGGAAAAGAAAACTGGAAATGGGAATGTCAGATATGTCTGTAAAACAGCCTTTCCAAAACTTAGAGATTTATGGTAGAGGAAATGTTCCTGTTTGTAGGAACACTTAGGATTGATTTATAAGGGTTGGAAGTAGATGGTCTTTAAGGTCCCTTCCAAACCAATCCATTCTGTGATTCTAGGAGAATTTCCTTTCAAGTGATATTCAGTGTGTGTCTTTTCCCTTCCTCCAGTATGAAGTGGAACAGAACAGAATTTACCACCTGAAACTGCTGCTTCAAGTTCAGATCAGGAAAAGAATAAACCACATCGTAACAACAACTCAAGACCAAAGAAGAGGCAACTTACACTGAAGAAGATACAAGGCTTGATCTGAAACAAGAAGTTTGTGCCTACTCAACAGCTTCAAAAGAGCACGTCCCGACGCTGCTAATAGTCTTTGTTTTCTCCAGTGCTGTAGTGAAACTGCCCAGGGCAGCAGCACTTGTGTTCTCTATAGCTTGATAGTTGACCTTCTTTTGCTATCTTTTTTTTTCTTTCTCTTTTTGTCTCTCCTTCTTTTGTTCCTTTTTTTTAAATAATAGCAGTCTTCATCCTTAGAAACTTGTGCTGAAACAGAAGAATCGGCAAATACTACTGAAAGTGCAATATTTGAATATCACTGCGAGGTTGGTGCTGTGTAAAGAGTTATAGATTTGTTTTTAAACTTAATAAGAACCCATTTATTAACAGGATGGTGTGGGGTCTTTTAGTTCTTTTTAGTAGTTCTTAATAAAAATTCTTTTAATAGTGAGGCCCTGGCACAGAGAAGCTGTGGCTGCCCCATCCCTGGGAGTGTCCAAGGCCAGGTTGGACAGGGCTTGGAGCAACCTGGGCTAGTGGAAGGTGTCCCTGCCCATGGCAGGGGTTGGAATGAGATGATCCTAAAGGTCCTTTCCAACCCAAACCACTCTGTGGTTCTTTGCTGTTATGTGGATTTAGTAGTAGTATGATGAATTAATAGCACCTGCGGTATGGTTCTATTGAACAATACTTATAACTCTGGAGAACTGATTATTGATGCTTCTCTTCTCTAATAACAGTAGGTTCGTGGTTCCAGTCCCTATTTTCAAATAAAAAAACCTGTGTTTAGTCTTTTAATCTCCCTGTACAGGGTTTTTTTTTTTCTTCCTCTGAGAACTTGTTCTGGTGGGTTCATAGTTCATATTCTTGTAAACTTGAGTGAGCTGTTTGCAATGGACAGCAGAGCCAGGAAGTCATCTTGGTCCAGTGTGTAACTATTATATTTCAGGTCCAAGAAAGTCTTGTTTGTACATTAATAGGTTGTAGCCTGTTGCTGGACGTTTCTTAAGGAACACTTTTATGCCAGTACTCCTGGTGATACATATAAATAGCTGTTGTTTGATATTGGTTGTGCTCTAACATTGCTTGAACAGGTGCAGGAATTTGACAATTATCTGGAAAGACTGCTGATAATATAAAGTATCTTTCTCTGTACAGCAAGTTTTAGTGCCACCTGAGGAATCTTTGAACTGCAGTTGTCAGACTTTAGAGGATGGATGGGGAGTTCTGTGCTGTGCTGCTTATGCTCCTTTAAACTGAAACTGTTAAAAGGGTGTCTGAGCAAGAGCTTACAGCACTGTGGCTTCCTAACCCTAAGAAAAGCTATTCTGAACTGATTTTTAAGTAGATTTTTGTCACTTTCTCTATCTGATGAGTCTTCAGTAGCATTGCCTTTAGTCTGTTAGCTCATGTCTGAGGCAGGGTGTCTGTGTTTGTTGTATCAGAGATGAAGTGGCCATTTTGTGACTCACAGAAGCCTTTGGCACGCTCAGTTCATCTTCCAGAATGGGTTAATGGTCTGGCCTGTAATTCTCCTGGGAGAAGGTATAATAACATATCATTTGCCCTTCCCCCAGCCATCCTACTTGCAGGACCAGTTTATTTTTGACAAGTATTTCAAACTCTAGGATGGCTTAAAACACTTCAGCTGTCGCCTTCCCACAAGGGCATCTTCCTTTGTGTGGAATGTCCTGGAATTGCCTTCCTCCAAAGATGAGGATTCTTATCTTGGAATGATGCTGGCAGGAACGAGTCAGTACATCTTAGCAGCTTTGTAAAGTGCTTTCTTGTTAGATGCTCTGAGAAAATGTGCCCCTTTAAACGTAATCCAGTGCCTAAAAAGGGTGCAACTCCTATGGCTTTTATCCTTTGTGCTGTTTGGGCTGGACACGAGTGGAAAGAGATCTTTGCTGGGAGCAACAGCTGTCCCAGAGAGGTGGTGGAACCTCTCCTTCAGAGCTTTCCCAGACTCAGCTGGACAAAGCCCTGTGTGCTTTTGTTGGCAAGAGGCCTTTGAAGAGGAGGAGAATGGGCTGGAGTTCTCCTGGGGAGTTCCTGAGTCACTGATTTCTGGCGTATCAGTGTTTCATGACTTGAACATGTTAAGGGTATTGATTGGTGCCAGTCATTGCAGGTTGGTAGGGTAAGAATAAGTGGGCAGTATTGATTAAAATTCAGAGATTCCTGCTAGTTTTTAAAGGAAAGGAAAATGAGATGTAGAAGAAGAAAACAAGCAGTGGATATTGCAGAATTTATAGCAGATTTACTAGTTCACTGAATTTTAAAGAGCTTGGGGTGGTAACACTGTACTTTGTAAGTGCTGACCAGGCCTGTGGTCCCCCAGCTCGGCACTGGGCTGTCCCAGCTCTGTGGGATGGACACCATTACACAGTGTCATGGGATCCTTTTCCCCCTCATATCACTCCCCCACCTTCTGTTATTTGTTTTTTTTCTTCATCCTCTTCTACCCCACGTGAGTGTGAACCAGAAGGGAGGAGAACACCTCCCCCTCTTGGAGGCCAAAACTCTGTCAATTCTTACTTTGTGTGGTTGTTCCCACTTTATTTTTTTTTTTAATGTCTGTCTCAAAGACCAAAGATTTCTGCCCAAGAGCTTCACAGCAGATTTTTTTTGGTGCTCTCTGATCACTTTTAAACTGATTTCCAAACAGCATGAAAAGAGAAGCTGTATGTGTTAATACATTTAGTAACTCAATGACTGTGTTACAGTAAGAATTGTGACTGTTTTACAAGTTGCTCAGGTGCCTTTTATCTCCACAAAACATATTGCTGACTAATTTTTAATCTCTTCTGCTTGTTGCAGCAAGAAAGCCGAGAACAGATAGTGTCTCATTCTGTTCCCAGATTAAATACTCTGGAAACTAACGAATAATTCTGTATTTTGAGATGCATATTGGCTCTTTGGAGGGAGGAAGGGTTGCTTCAGTTGTCTCTTTTGAATTACAGTGTTTAGTGAGGTGTAATACATTTGATCTGATTTAGTTGCTAACCTGTAAGTCCAAGTGGCTTGCTTTAAAAATGAGACTTGTACATCAAAAAGCCAGTGGGTTAGAAAAGGGATGGGAAATATTTCAAGGTGGAATCTGTGGCTTAAAAAGGAAAAACATACCCCATTTGAAAAAAAAGTTTGAATGGATGTAAAGTTAATTCCAGAGTTCATTACAGATTTAACTTTAGTTTCGTGCTATTTTCAGATTTTCTCAGTCTTTCTAGCACTTGAGCTTCTGTGCCCCAGGAATGCCAATTCGGGTTTTAATTCTGGGTATTAATTCCGTAACCGTGCAAAACTGTTTCATTAATACCGTTTTTTTCAGTATGAAAGACTGAACCCAGACCAGGGACAAACTATGCAGGGATGTGAACCTAATTGCGTTGGTTTAGTTTGCATTTTCCAGACTAAACAGGTGATTAGAAAGAGCAGATATTGCAGATATTTTGAGGCTTTCGTGTGAAATAGTGAATGTGGGAGTGTGGGAACATGAGGTGGAATACTTCCTCTAAAAATGTCAGAAGTTTGGGTTGCTCTAAGCAAGCTTTATTTGGGTGTTAGAGTTCTGGCTTATTTTATAAATACCTTGCCTGTTTAAGGCTTCCAGCGTTAAAAAAGCATCCCTATTTTGGTGGGTTTACCCTAATTTAGAAATTATTAGCGTTTACTTGTGTCAGTAACTTCCACGAGCTCTCTGTCAGTTACTACGTTACAGGGACATGGAGAAACCGATTTTAAGTATTGGTTTGGTGTTTTGTTTTTTTTTTTTTTTCCCCCTGTACTTTCTTCCAAACAGATGAGCTTTGATCCAAACCTGCTCCACAACAATGGACACAACGGGTACCCCAACGGTACTTCGGCGGCGCTGCGCGAGACTGGGGTTATAGAGAAGCTGCTGACCTCGTATGGATTCATCCAGTGCTCGGAACGGCAGGCCAGGCTCTTCTTCCACTGCTCACAGTACAACGGCAACCTGCAGGAGCTCAAAGTAGGAGGTAAGGCAGCAGCTCTGAGTGCAGACCAGTCTCTTTCACGCACCACAAAATACCCTTTTATCCTGTGACACGAGCGGTTGTTGCGGCTTTATGCGGTTTAAGGAGACAATTAATATCCCACCGCTCCTGCTGGGGGCCCTTCCCACCACTTTGTGCTGCACACAGTTGAAGAGGTGCAGTGTTAGGTCAAACTTGTCTGGCTGAGATGCAGACAAGTACTCAGACTGTGGGAAAATTTACCTCTCGTACTCCCTGTTTCTTTTTTTAGGATTAGTTGTTTAGAATGAGTTGTTTTATGGCACGGGGAGGCTGCGACTTCATGCTGATAATTAGCGTGGCAGTGAAGTTTCTAAACTGATAAATGGCCTATGCTGTGTTGTCTGAACTTCAGGGTGGAGTTTGCTGTGTAGTAAGGAGGGCATGGGGAGGGAATTACTATGGAATTACAGTAGAATATTCATTAGCAATAGAAGAGAATAAGCAGAATAACCAGAGAAATATATGCAAGTAGTTTGTCCTTCCTCGGTAATAAAACCACCCGAGTTCTATTGTGTTGTGTTTGGCTACAAGCAGCGAATTGCCAAACACAACCATTTAGTGAATTTTATAAAAAAAATATAAACAGACCCAACCAGAACTCTCTCATTGTCACGTTTGATTGTCTTGTAGATGACGTTGAGTTTGAAGTGTCTTCTGATCGCCGAACTGGAAAACCCATTGCTATTAAGTTGGTGAAGATAAAACCAGAAATATTACCTGAAGAACGAATAAATGGACAAGTTAGTGTCTGTTTTCTATCCCTGCATAATTTCCACCCCTTCCTCCAGTGCAGAAGGCTGGGTTCATTTAGCATGCATATTAACTACATGCAGTATAGTTCCACTGAAACACATTTCAGTGCGTTCTGGTAAAAACTCAAAGGTTCAGTTTGAGCTCTTACTTGGCTCCAAACACTTCTTGGAGCTGAGAGGTTCTGTGAGATTGAAGCTTTGCAGCGTGGCATTCCCTGTTGAGTGTGTAGTAGAGGGTACTGAGATTCATTTTGTGTTCAACAAAAATGCCACTCCTGAAATGACCAGCAATGGATTTTTATTTTTTTTTTTTTTGACTGGTAGGTTGTGTGTGCTGTTCCTCACAATTTAGAGAGTAAATCTCCAGCTGCCCCGGGTCAAAGTCCAACAGGGAGTGTTTGCTACGAACGTAATGGGGTAAAACTTGTGCATTTTACTTGAACTCTTCACTGATCCATCACTGTGGTCTATGAGCAAAATAAAAGATTCAATTTAATGGAGACATTAAATTGCACAGAACTGTGCAGTTCTTGGCCAAAAAAAAAACCAAAAAAAAAAAAGAAAAAGCATGCTTTGGTAATTACTACAAACAGTAATGTTATTTTTGACAGTTTGCTTGCTTTCATCTGTGGAGAACTTTCTACAGAGTCAAATAGTTGTTCTCCTTTCAAACTTTGTGGAGTTCATGTATCCTTATCTTGAACTTCTAAGGTTCAGAAATTGAATTTTAAAGATGGCCACGTACAAACCTGTCAACTTAAGTTGCTTGTCACAGACTCATCAAAACAGCAGGATGGAAAAAAGAATGTTTTGCATGCCATGTTTGATCACTGTTGATTTCCTCACTAAATTAAGCAGTTATTGTCATTAAACAAAACTGTGTTAATCTTTCTTGGAAACAGCTATGCTGCAAATGGAGTAACTTCAGTTAATGTTAATTTACAGGAAGTATTTTACCTGACTTACACCCCAGAGGATGTTGAAGGAAACGTACAGCTGGAAACGGGAGATAAAATAAACTTTATAATTGATACAAATAAACAGTAAGTTGGTCTTGCCTTTCTGGCTTCATATTACTTTTAGTGGTCAGGCAGAATTCATACCTGTTCTGAGAAATGGAATTACATTAACTAAAATCTTCATTTTTGTTTCAGTTTTGAGTTGTTTAAGTTTTGTTCTGTTTTTTTCCCCCCTCTAGTACTGGTGCTGTAAGTGCTCGTAATATTATGCTATTAAAAAAGAAACAAGCCCGCTGTCAAGGAGTAGTCTGTGCCATGAAAGTGAGTGATTTCAAGTTTCATTTGAAAATAAAATGCTGTTTTGAAAAGCACTTTTAAAAGTACTATATTGAAGTTAGTAAGAGCTACTGACAGTTTGAGCTGTGGGTGTAAATTGTGTGAAACGGGTTAAGCAGCTCATTTTTGATACTAATGCTCTTCTTAAAGTCCCATTTACTTCTGTTTATATCTATTTTGTGGTAACCTGTTAACTGTGTGCGCTCCTAAGTGCTCTGCTGGGATTTATAGTGTTTGATAGAACACAAAAATTGTGACATTATTTCTTGGTGTATTACGACAATTAAACGCTTTTCTTCTGTTCATAGGAAGCCTTTGGATTTATTGAGAGAGGTGATGTCGTGAAGGAGATATTCTTTCACTATAGTGAATTTAAAGGTGACCTAGAAACCTTACAGCCTGGTGATGATGTGGAGTTTACAATCAAAGACAGAAATGTAAGACGAAATCCAGTAAAATGGGAGACAAGGTCTTGGGGCATAAACTGCCCTGTTTGCTCCAGCTTTGAAAAGGGGGGAGGAGTTGGCTGGGAAATGTCTGTTGCTGCCTCTCTTCTTTTTGGGTATTTGACTGATTTTGTGTTCTTAGGGTAAAGAAGTTGCAACAGACGTCAGACTGCTGCCTCAAGGAACTGTCATTTTTGAAGATATCAGCATTGAGCATTTTGAAGGAACCGTAACCAAAGTAATTCCAAAAGTACCCAGCAAAAACCAGGTGAGTTTCAGTGGTTACTTCAGTTTGTGAAATGGTGCTTTGCTTGCTTGGAATTCCAGCCAAACGGTTAAAGTGTTCCCTTTTCCCTGTACCTGTCAACTCCACAAGCATCATGTCATAAGAAAGGATTTATTCTTTTTTTTTTTTATTTTATATCTAAAGAGCAACAGTTATGGTAGTGGGACACTGAGGAGTGTGTGTTTTCTTTAATGTTTCAAATACTTAAAACTGAATTTTGTGGGTTTAGGACATACCTTTAAGGCAAAAGAATAGGGAAAAGGGGAAAAGCATTTGCTGGGATAAGCCAGATCTATGGATTCCTGTGAGCATTAACAGTTAATGAGGCTTTTAATCTGTAATGTTTGACTTAAGGGTAAGAGGGCTCATAAACACTTCCTTTAAGGTTTTAGGTGGGTCTCTGTTGTTGTTGTGGGAAGGTTTGGCGTGTTTTGGTGCTTTTGTGTGTTTTGAATAAGAAATGTGTGTGTTCATTTGATAAGAAAGAACTTTCAGAAGTGGTGTAAGTACGGTTGTACATTTAATTCTTGAAATGGTCTTAATTCCTCTATCAGAAATCCTTGCGTTCTCTGCAGTTAAGCTGAGTCTTGTGGGTAAACTCACCTTTTCTGTTGGGTTTTTGTGCCTCCAGAGTGATCCTTTACCCGGCCGCATCAAAGTGGACTTTGTGATTCCTAAAGAACTTCCATTTGGAGACAAAGATACAAAATCCAAGGTGACCTTGCTGGAAAGCGACCACGTTCGATTCAACATTTCGACAGACAGACGTGACAAACTGGAACGTGCCACCAACATCGAGGTTCTCCCCAACACTTTCCAGTTTACCAATGAAACCAGGGAAATGGCAAGTATCTGTCTTTAAAAAGTGTTAATTCTTGAGGGAGAATGAAAGTAAAGCGTGGAGGGAGTCGTCAACAAAAATGTAAAAATCACTGAGGTCTTGCATTGGCCTTCTCTGAAATCCAGTCCTCAGATGTGCAGTCCAAACCTAAGTGTTTAAATGGTAGAAAATTCAGAATCAATCCTCTGCCTCTTTGCTTTAAAAGAATAAAAAATTAACTTTTTTTTTTAACATTTAAATGAAACTGTATTAGGAAATGAGACCTTAGTTGGCCCTCTTGGAGGGGATTGATGGTTATAGTAATGCAGTCTTGAACTGTTAGTTTAAAAATTAATATATTTGAGTCATAGGTTGGTAACTTACTCATGTTCCTTAGGAAAACTGGAAGAACCTGGGCCTGCTGTGGTTCAGGTAGTGAAAAGTCTTGATAATTGGAGGAGGAATTGTGTGCAGCTTTTGGATTTTGTGGTTTTTGGCCAATCTCTTTCTGAGGCTCAAGCAGAAGGATGGTAAAGAGCAGGGAGTTCTCTCACGTACAAAACCTCTTTGTGGATTACAGGGGCTAAGATGGACGTGCTAATGAGTATTATAGAATATCTTTCATTCCTGTAACTTGGAATGTTGGTTCTGTTCCAACCACACTGTAACTGCCTTCATTTTCAGTTGGAGTCCAGTTACAGTGTTGTCACATCAGTGTGCTGTGAATGACAACCCTTTGCTTTAAAAAAAACCCTGAATTTTGACTTCAACCTCTGGGTTTTGGGAATTCTATCATACAGACTTTCTGAATTTCTGCTCTGGCTCGATACATCTGCTTGCCTGAATTGAGCTGTCATTGAGGTGGTGACAAGTGTTGGCAGCTTCTAGAAAGGTTGGCTGGTTTGCTGGAGTTTGTTTAGGAGAAGAATGTTCCTAAAGGTGGGAAGTACCTTTGCACTGGTTGTTCAGATCCTCTAAGCTTGCCCTGAGACCTGCTAAAGGCTCTGTAGTAACTGGGTTAAACTGAGTATGTTAATAAATTCTTTCTCAGTTCTGGTGTGAACTGGTACTAGGGTTTGTTTTGTTAACAGTGTTTTCTGTTTACCATTCAGCATTCCAGTTCCAGTGGTTATCAGGAAGGCCACTAAAATATTAGGGAACATGCTTACCATAACATACGCCTATGGAAAGGGTAGCCTTGTTAAACAACTTCTTCATAATTCCTTCATTTGTGTCTAGAAATTAGATGTTTTTTCTCTTAAACTGCCCTCTAATTTTATTTCCTTTTTGTGTAGGTTCTTCTGTATTTTGTTTGTGTTTATGCATGTTTTATGTACTCCTATAGATGATGTAGTATTTGTAGAGTTGCCCCCTTCAAGATTGTGTTCCCCACGTAGTAATGCTGGCAGAATTTTAACCATAATCCTTCTTGTTAGTGGCTTAAACTAATCTTCTGCACTCTTTATAAGAAATTAAGTAGAGGAACTGGATGAGTAGGACTTGTTTGCATTTTGGGTTGACCATAACCATTAGCATTAGGTTTGCAAAGAAGCACATTGCAAAAATTAAATGTTTTCACAGGATTCAGGCCCTATTGCAAAGTCCAGACAGGTGGAGCACCTGCAGACGGGTGTCACACAGAAGTAACAACACTGTAATTGCTGATTTTCCTGTTCTCAGGGTGTGATTGCAGCAATGAGAGATGGCTTTGGCTTCATTAAGTGTGTGGACAGGGATGCTCGGATGTTCTTCCACTTTAGTGAAATCATGGATGGGAACCAGCTCCATATTTCTGATGAAGTGGAATTCACTGTCGTTCCTGTAAGTGAGATTAATGCTTCTATAAAATCTTAGTGTTTAAAGAATTTATGTGCAGTCTGCCTAACACCTGATGGATCTTCTCTTTCAGGATATGTTGTCTGCCCAAAGGAACCACGCCATAAGGATTAAAAAGCTTCCCAAGGGCACCGTTTCTTTCCACACCCAATCAGAACATCGTTTTGTGGGCACTATAGACAAAGAAGCCACTCCAGCCAAAGCCACTAGCCCAAATAAAGGCAAAGAGAAGGTAATGCTGCTCTCCTGGAATACCTCTTCTACATTCCTGGCACTGGAGACTGGGGCTGCTTCCTTAAAATCTGTAATTCCACTGGTTTTGAAGCACTGTATAAATGTGATTGCCACTGAATAGCTGATGACAGCAGTCAGTGAAAACTAACCTGTGTGAACAAGATCATAAATAATACTTCTGTTATCATGTTGTTAAGCGTAAATTCCGGGAACTCGATGGGAAATTTCTTTCTGCCTCCCACTACATAAGATACTAGATAGAATTGTTTAAAATTAAGTTTCTGGAGCTAGAGGGGAACCTCTTACTGTTTTGTCATGCTTTTTAAACAACCCCAAAATACTTAAGATTCCAGTAAATACATCCTGGAACTGGTGCTAATACTTTTATTTCCTTTAAACCTATTGTCTGTCATCATTTAAAGCTTCTTCTTCAGTTTGGTTGTGGTTTTGAGCAATTATTGTAAAACCTCTGAGACTCCTGTGAGCAGTGCTTGAAGTGTGTGTAGGAAACTCCTTTGCTTACAAATGAGGCACTGATTGCTGAACTCTGACCCTTTGTTTTTCAGGAAGCTGAGGATGGAATAATTGTGTATGATGACTGTGGAGTAAAACTGACCATTCCTTACCAGGCCAAGGATGTGGAAGGATCTACTAATCCCCAGATAGGAGATAAGGTGGTAGAACTAAGTGTGCTATTGGGGAATGCTGTTCTGTGGATTGTGAGGTGTGAGCTTCTCTTGGCCTTATTTCCAGATCTGTTCTCCCTCTTGGAACAGACCAAGGACAAGGCAGCACCTTTGTAATGTGACCTGGAATACTGTGTTTGAGTGGCTTAATCTTCTGTCTAACTAAAAAATATCCTCCAGCCTGGTGATGCATAGATGAAAATAGTGTCTTACTTGTAAATGATGCTTTTTAAAAGAGGAATTTTTTAAAAACCCCAGCAAGGTACCTCTTAATGTGGGTCACTGGTGTAGGAAAAGGTGTCTCTGCACATAAACACAGAATTTCTCTTCTTTAAGGGGTAAAGAGCTGAGTGCTGGAGGCTGGCCTGCCTTGCAGGTATCCCAGGTGTGACTGCTGCGCTCTGGAATGTAGGAGATGTCCATGGCTGACATGTTTATGGGAAAGCAGTGACTAGAAAACTACTTTTCTGGAAACCCTAGGAACTGATTCAGAACTACACAGCTTTGAAATTAGTTGATTTGGGTGGTTTTTTTGGTGGTGGTCATGGTTTATTTGGTTTTTTTTCTGTCTAGTATTGATTAACACCTCTTCAACAGGTCGAGTTCTGTGTGTGTGAAGTGAAGAGAACTGGTCTGCAAACAGCTGTTTCTGTCAGGATGCTGGGACGCAATTACAGCTCTAAGAGGCTTTTGGGATATGTGGCAGCCCTGAAAGATAACTTTGGATTTATTGAAACAGCCAATCATGACAAGGAGATCTTCTTCCACTACAGGTGAATGACGATTTTAATATTATTTGATTGTGTGTCTGTCGTGGGGATGGGAGAGTGTGGAGTTTTGTTTGGTTGACTGTTAAACTCATTTTCACTTCACACACACACACATATGTATATATATGCTTTAAAATCTACAGTTCCATTTATTATCTCAGCTGGACTGGTTCAGGCTTTTCTGTTAGTCAGCAGTCCTGGTGTTCTGTGCCTCTGAATCCCAAATTCACTTGTGTCTATATATTTGAAATGCTTCACTTTCCTTAATAAAGATTTCTTAAAAATATGAAGCGTTGAGCAATTTTAGATAATTTCTGATCAGCTGATGTGGATGTTGGTTGAGCATCACTGTTGTCTTGTAATTAAAGGAAAACTGTTCCTCATTCTGTTCCTGCAGTGAATACTGTGGAGATATTGATAGCCTGGAACTTGGAGACACTGTGGAATACAGCTTGTCAAAAGGCAAAGGAAACAAAGTTAGTGCAGAGAAGGTGAACAAAACACATGCAGGTAAGGCTGTACCTGGTGTTTTCTGCTGACAGGGCTCCTGGCAGGTGCTGGTGGGTAAAGTTTAATAATCTGTTTATGGCTGGAGCGTAGAACAAGAAGATGCTTAATGTGAGGTGGTCATTGATTTCCTGAAAGCTGCTGCCTGTGCTTCCCGAGAACAGGAAAGCACAGAGCAGCAGTTCTGGAGAGAGTAGCAATTCTTTGGATCTCTGTTGTACTCTGAACCCTTCAGGTGGGGGGTTGTAAGGAGAGACAGAGTGGCAGAACTGACCAGATTAGCAACTGCACTAGTTGTGCTGTACCTCACAGAGGGAAGGTTGCAGGAGGGAGGCAGAGGAGGGTATTAAAAAGTAGGGAGTGGGGGAAATGCCCATTTACATTGAATGATTAAAGTGAGCAGGGAATGCAGTGGAAGAGAAATGAAATGCTTTGCTTCTCAATCTCCATGGCCTCGGGTTTCTTGAGAAACCAGTATTTTTCTACTTCCACATACGAAATGTCAGTGTTGTTTTGATTAGGTGTCAGGCAGTTGCAAACTGTTGGCTCCTGGTCAATCTGAATCACTTAATTAAATTAACTTTAAAATAAACTATGGTTAGATTGTCCTATTCTTTCACTGTCTGTCTCTTTTCAGTGAATGGTATCACTGAAGAAGCTGATCCAACTGTTTACTCTGGTAAAGTAATTCGTCCTTTGAGGAGTGTAGATCCCACACAGACTGAGTACCAGGGCATGATTGAAGTCATGGAAGATGGTAAGATTTGTTACTTCTGAGTGTTCCTCTCACAAGTCCACAAGTTGCACTGTAAATAGAGGTGTTGAGGGTTATATGTTGAGGGTTATACTGCTGAGCTGGCAGTAAAAGTTGCATTTTTAATATTGGAAGTCTGAACTCGGATGGGAAAGGCCTCTCAGT
The DNA here is from genome assembly GCA_013399855.1 of Oxyruncus cristatus. NCBI lineage: Eukaryota > Metazoa > Chordata > Aves > Passeriformes > Cotingidae > Oxyruncus > Oxyruncus cristatus. The sequence continues at coordinate 790,654 of VXAY01002919.1, forward strand.
TCTGCCTTGTGCTTTTCCCCCCGCTAGGTGAGATGAAAGGAGAGGTCTATCCATTTGGAATTGTTGGAATGGCAAACAAAGGTGACTGTCTGCAGAAGGGGGAGACAGTGAAGTTCCAGCTCTGTGTCCTCGGGCAGAACGGGCAGACGATGGCTGTGAACATCACCCCGTTCCGCAGAGCCACCGTGGAGTGTGTCAAGGACCAGGTGAGGGACTGCTGGGCACACAAAGGTGCATATTGGTAGGAAAAAGAAGTCTTCAGAAGAACAGAACTGCACATGCTCTGCTTCTGGAAGGAGCTTCTTCACAGCATTAAGCAGTCGGTGGTGACAGACCACCTGAAATACAAAGGCTGATTATGGGCCCTCATGAGCTGCATTTCAGAATGGTTGACAAGTTCAGTGCTGTGAATGTTTTCTGGTTTTGTTGTTACTGTGCAGCATTGATCTCTGGTCATTTGTGAGAGGCTGGGTGAGTTTTGCTGGTGTATACATGAGTAGAATGGAAAATGGAAGTAACTGGCTGCTTATCCCAGTGACACACCAAAAAAACCCTTTCAGGGAGTCCTAGAGCTTGCAGCAGTGCTTGTCTTAGTTTAATACAGCTGCCAGGACTTGGGGCAGTTTCAGAACTTGTTCTATAAATTTTGGAATTTAGGTGTGAGTTACAAATCCAAGAAGAGTGCCTCGATTTCCAGACAGAATGTTATATTCAGTGTAGAGATTGCATTTCCACACCACAGAGTTTTGGAGGGTTTTTAGATGTAGCTGAACTGCAGTGGTGAGTAAGTTAGTGCCTCTGTTTGGCTGAAGAGGAAATCAATAACCTTGTGATTTGTTGCTTTTCAGTTTGGTTTCATTAACTATGAAGTTGGTGACAGCAAAAAGCTCTTCTTCCATGTCAAAGAAGTCCAGGATGGTGTGGAGCTCCAGGCTGGGGATGAAGTGGAGTTCTCCGTAATCCTGAACCAGCGCACAGGAAAATGCAGTGCCTGTAACGTGTGGCGTGTCTGGTGAGGCTTTGGAATGAAAGGGATTGAACCTGGCACAGTGTCTGCATCACAGCAGTGCCCTGCAGGCTGCTTCAGCCCGAGCTGGCTGCTCCTGGAATAGGAGCTCTGAATTCCAGCTGCCTTCAGGGACAGCCTCACCTGAGAGCTGCCAGCACTTAGAGGGGGATGCAGTGCAGGGCAGCAGCAGGACTCCCAGCTCTTCCTAGTTACAGATAGCTTGTTCTCTTCTTAATCTGTTCTTAAACTCCCCCTGTAGCAGGAATTTGGGTACAGCCTTGGAAGTAGAAGTTAATCATAAGAAAACTGATGATATTCCTGTGTGGATGCTGGCCTCTGGCCAGCACATTCCATAGTGCTGCCACCTGTTTTCTGAAGAGCAGCTTTCATTTTTAAGTAGAAAACCCATGTTGTTCGGGGCTCTTCTTTTTGGTACAGCATTTCTTAAGGCTTATGGGTGTTTTTTTGCTTATGAGCTATTTACACACTTGTAGAAAACTGCACAATTTGGATTTTGCTTAAGCTTGTGCAGTGACACAAAAGCTAATGTGTAATTTTTCTCAGAAATCTCTGTTCCCATCATCTTCAGGGGTGTTAATGCCCTGCCATGATATACTGGCAGCACATAAGCTTTTATTTATTGCAGTTAAATTACAGAATTCCAGAATTGTTTGGGTTGGAAGAGACCTTAAAAGTCATCTCGTTCCACCCCCAGCCATGGGCAGGGACACCTTCCACTGGAACAGGTTACTCCAAGACCTGTCCAACCTGGCCTTGGACACTTCCAGGGATGGGGCAGCCACAGCTTCTCTGGGTAACAGAAATGCAGGAAATACTACTTATGTAAGTGTGAGAGTAAATGCAACAGCTCAAGTTACTAAAGAACAGCTTTTGGAGAACACTGAGCTGCTGCTATTTCAGAGTCCTGCGTGGAAGGTAAAGCTTTGGGGCAGAGTCCCGATGTCAGCCAGGTGTGCTGTCACCAGGATAAATTGCACTGGTGCTTCATGGGGACAGTCTAAACTGCTGTAAAGTACTGTGGGAAAGGGCTGCAAATGAATGAAATCATTGGCAGCAGCTGTGGGAAGTCACCAGTGCCCTGTGTGTGCCTGTGTTACAGCGAAGGCGCCAAGGCTGTTGCTGCTCCGCGTCCCGATAGACTCGTGAACCGTTTAAAGAGCATCAACCTGGATGATGCCAACGCCCCGCGTCTCACAGTGCTCCGCCAGCCCCGGGGGCCCGATAACTCAAAGGTACAGACTGCCAGGGTAACTGCTGTGTCACCCAAAGCAAGGCACACCCTCTGTTAGGGCGTGAACTGTCGGATACCGGGCGTCTGCTTCCATCTGGTGCTGAACTACTCACCTGCTGTGTGAGGCTGGGTGTTTTTAGCACACAGGGTGCTGTGCCCTGTGTCAGTGATGCGTGCTGGGGTGTCAGAGCAGCACACACTGGAGAAGCCACCAACTGCTGTTCATTTTCTAGCCCATAATGGTTGTCTTGGTTATAAACCTGCTGCCCTTCTCAGAGGCGGTAAGTGAAATCCCTTTACCCAAACTTGGCTTTCACCTGAGGTTTGCCACCATGTGATAAACAGGAGTGAAGTGTCTGGGATCTGAAGAGCAAATTGTCTGGAATCTGTGCAGTATCTAGGACTGTAAAGAACACCCCACAGAGCCTATTTCTGAAGACAAATATGACTAATTAGAAACATGATAATGCTGTACTTGGGTGGGAGAGATCGGCCTGGCCCCAAAGCCCGGTGGTGGTGCTGCGTTCGTGGTGGGACTTGACAATCCGAACGATCTTTTCCAGTCAAAATGATTTCGTGGTTCCATGATGCTGGAGCTAAAAGCTGGCTTTGTTTTCCTTGCAGGGATTTGGTGCAGAGAGAAAGATCCGCCAGGCTGGTGTTATAGACTGATCCCAACCCCATGCCGACGTTGGGCCGCGCGGTGGGGCTGGCGAAGGGTACTGAATATCTCCCTGTTCATCCCTTCCTCCAAATTCTCAGAAGCTATTCCACCGGTTTTAACACCTTCTCTCATGTTATGTTTAAAATTAAATTTACGAAACCATTTTAAATTTCTGCACAGTTGCATTCTGGAGAACTTTAAGGTGGCGCCTTATAGTATCACATTTTAGAAGCTTGTTTTGAATGGTGCATTTAACGCAACTGGTAACTGCAATCTCCATTGCCTCTGTGAGTAAACATAGACAGCTCTGCTCGGGCAGACCTTGTGGAATTCTGCACTACAGTTATTATGCTTTATCCTTGTTTTTGGCCAAGGTTTATTATGCCTTAGTGCTCAGTTGCATTATGTTCCCTCCCGAGTGGAGGGGAAGGCTCACTTCAGCTCACTCTGCTCAAATTCTGAGGACCATGTGAGGGTGGAATAAGTTCAGTTTTTATCAGATCTCGATGAACATTCAGATACCTTGAGTTGATGGCCAAATGTTGTAGTGTTTTCCTAGTTCATTTAACTTGACTCCTTTAGCCAGTCGTTAGAGCTCAGTGCAAGTCTCTCCCGGGGTCGGTGGAATTTGTGGTGTTCTGGAACAGACAGTGCAGAATTTCATAAGGCTGAGGTGTGCCATCAGTGTGGTAATTTAAATATATTTAAAACAATGCACAAATCTGCTGCTGCTTAGAACACTGCAGCTTCTAAACCCAGTTTCTTTTACTGATTTAAAATTTAAAAAGAAAGAAGTTGTGCCTGAAGTGAATACATTTTTTTTGTTCTTTTTGCAGCCGGCACCCAGTGTACTGTAAGAGAATAAATACTTAGGCTTTCCATAGCTGTATTGAGACTTTCATCAAGGTGAATAGTTGATGTCTGTGTGCTTTTTTTTTTTTTTTTTAATTTGGTTTATTTTTTTTGTTTTGGTTTTTTGTTTTGTTTTGGTTTTTTTTTTTCTTTTTTTGGGTTTTTTTCCCTCCCCTCCCCTTGCCCCCTCCCTCCATTTCCCCAGTCACACTTTATCAAGCAAGAAAACTGAATGATTGGTCTAAGTATTACTTTAACCAAAAAGATCAAGAGTTACTTTTTGGAATAGAGGGCAGTACTGTGGTTTTTTTTTTTTGTTTTGTTTTTTCATGTTACCTCTATTCTCAATTTAGGGTTTTCTTCTCTGGGAGATGCATTATCTTTGTAAGACAAAACATTGCTTTCTCCAATTTTTTTTTTCTGTTAATGGCAAAGAATGGAAATAGAATAAAGTTTTACTGATTTTGAAAAAAGCCTCACTGTGCTCTGCCTCTTCCTTCCGTGGTGGGGGATGTGTTAGATCAGTGTCATCCCAACCATGGGCTCATTCCCGGTGGCATCTCCAGTTCACACGCCAAGGTGAGGGATTTTGGTGTTTTATTCTGGTTTGCACAAAGCAGGGAGCTGGTGGTTCCTGCAAAAGGCTCCCCGATCATCAAAACTTTACACTGTGGTACCTTCTAACAAACAAAGCAGCGTTCCTGAGTTACAAATTACACAACTTTTCTATTAATTAGCACTCAACCCCCTATTTGCAGGTTATAGCTCTCATTTCTTGTGCTAATTAGCCCCAGGTGCAGTTCTTCATCTGAGCCTTCATTGGGGTCTGTTTTGAGGAGGTGGCCGATGGGTCCCCTCTGCTGGAACTGCCTTTCCCCCAGTTACTGCTCAGCCCTGCTCACCTCATCCAGACAGCCCCTCCACTTTGGGATTGTCTTCTCCTACGCTTTGAGCAGGAGGGTTCACTCAGCTCAGCTCCTGCTTGCACTTCAGGTTGTTGAAGCTTGACTCAAACCCTTGTTCAACTCTTGAGGGGTTCTGTGTCGTTCCCCCGTTCAACGCTCCAGGTTTGGTGTCATTACCCCGGGATGAGGGGCTCGGGTTCATTTCCCGCTTTGAAACCTTTAAAACCACGGGATGTGGGGTCGGTGTCATTGCCCCCATAGGGGTTGTGGGGTCAGGGTTATTCCCCCTTTAAAATTCCAGGGTACAGGGCTCTGTCATTCCCCTTCTTCAAGCTCTGGGATGCGGGGTTGGTTCCATTCCCCCTTTAGGGGATGCAGGGTGGGTGTCATTCCCCCTTTAAAACTACAATTCCCTCCTTTAAAATTTCGGGATACGGGGCCTGGTGTCATTCCCCTTCTTTAAAGCTCGGGGATGCGAGTCGCTGTCGTTGCCCTGTATGGGATGCAGGGTGGGTGTCATTCACCCTCTGCGGGGTCCGTGACCCTCCCACCGTGTCCTCCTGTGCCCCTCCCATATCCCCCCGTGTCCCCCCTCCATGTCTCTCCTGCTTCCCCCTACGTGTTCCCTCTTCTCCTCCCCATGTTCCACCATGTCCCTCCCGTGTCCCCCCACGTCTCTCCCGTGTCCCCCGTGCCCGGTGTCGCTCGCTGTCCCCCCGTGTCCCCCCTGTCGCTCGCTGTCCCCCCGTGCCCGCTGTCGCTCCGTGTCC
>VXAY01002919.1:796918-819674 GCA_013399855.1 Oxyruncus cristatus
GCGGAAGCGGCGCGGGGCGATCGCGGCGGGGCCGGGCCGGGGCCGCGGGGCCATGACCGAGTACAAGCTGGTCGTGGTGGGCGCGGGCGGCGTCGGCAAGAGCGCGCTGACCATCCAGCTCATCCAGAACCACTTCGTGGACGAGTACGACCCCACCATCGAGGTGCGGCGGGGCCGGGCCGGGGTGCGGGACCCGCCGCGGGATCGGAGCGGGGCGTGAGAAATGCTGGGAAAGCTCTTCCCGAGGTCCCTGCCCGTGCCCGGGTGGGCTGTGGGGTCCCTTCAGCCCAGCCCAGCCCAGCCCAGCCCGGGGTTCTGGGGGCGATTTCTCCCCCACCCCGTTCTGCCTCGGGCTTCCTAAAGCAGCCAAAGGCAACCAGGAAAAAAGCCACCGCTGGTCTGTGTAGGGTGTAGATCCCTGGCATGGTGATGGTATTTATAATACCCTTTTTTTTTTTTTTTTTCCCCCTGTCTTATTAATCGAGGAATTTATTTAAAACAACAGGACTTGGCTGTTTTGTAACAAAGGTTGTGTGTGGGGGGGAGCTTAGAGTAGCATTTAAAATGGGGTGGTTTGAATAACATTTAAAATGGGATGGTTTGAATAACGGTTAAAATGGGATAGTTTCAGATACTGGTGGTTTTTTATTAGAGAGAGGCAAAAATCCCAGAATCCAAGAATGGTTTGGGTTGGAAGGGACCTTATAGCTCATTTTTCTCCCCCCCACCCTGCCATGGGCAGGGACACCTTCCACCAGCCCAGGTTGCTCCAAGCCCCATCCAACCTGGCCTTGGACACTTCCAGGGACGGGGAAGCCACAACCTCCTCTGGAGTAGCTGGAAAAGCTCCTCTCTCCCTCAAACCCATCTTTTTACTGCTGTTTGTATTTTTCACTCGTAATGCCCGAGGTGGGAAGCAGCGGTGCCGTGTTTTTGATGGGAAATGCCCGTGTTTGTGCTGCAGGACTCGTACCGTAAGCAGGTGGTGATCGACGGCGAGACGTGTCTGCTGGACATCCTGGACACGGCGGGGCAGGAGGAATACAGTGCCATGAGGGACCAGTACATGAGGACTGGGGAGGGATTCCTCTGTGTCTTTGCCATCAACAACAGCAAATCCTTCGCTGATATCAACCTTTACAGGTACGGGCTGGGGAGGGAACACTGGGAAAGGCACCAGGTCCGTTGGTTGAAGTGAAGCGGGGAAGGGACTCAGTGAAGACTAAATAACAGACCAAAAAAGTCTTCCACTTCTGTCAGGAAGTTTTTCCAAGTGTTTTGTGCCAGTACCTGGAATCACAGACAGGTTTGGATTGGATGGGGCCTTAAAGCTCATCTCATCCCACGCCTTCCTATAGGCAGGGACACCTTCCACCAGCCCAGGTTGCTCCAAGCCCTGTCCAACCTGGCCTTGGACACTTCCAGGGATGGGGCAGCCACAGCTTCTCTGGGCAACCTGTGCCAGGGCCTCCCCACCATCTTTAGTCAATTAAGAATGGCAGAGTTTAGGGGGTTGTTGCATTAATCATTAATCGTATCATCAGTCCATACAAATGTCTCCCCAGGGTGTCAGAGGATGGTGCCAGACTCTATCCAGTGGTGCCCCAGTGACAGGACGAGGAGCAATGGCCATAAACTAAAACACAAGAAGTTCCACCTCAACCTGAGGAAGGACTTCTTTACACTGAGAGTGACAGAGCACTGGAACAGCTGCCCAGGGAGGGTGTGGAAATCCCTGTCTGGAGACATCCCAAACACACCTGGATGGTTCCTGCTCCAGGTGGCCCTGCCTTGGCAGGGGGGTTGGACTGGAGCATCTCCAGATCTCCATCTCTCTTCCAACCCCAGTGACTCTGTGGTGAATCAGATCATATTTAGAGAGTACAGAACATCTTCTCTAAGAAAATGGGTGCGAAAAACAGAGTTACACATGGACTAGAAAATGAAGTGTACATGGTTATTGGCCATCCTNTGAATCAGATCATATTTAGAGTGTACAGAACATCTTCTCTAAGAAAATGGGTGCGAAAAACAGAGTTACACATGGACTAGAAAATGAAGTGTACATGGTTATTGGCCATCCTGCTGGAGGTTGAACCCCTGAGGTCCTGCTCAGCTTTAAAGTATATTTTTGGAGCACAGGGTGGTTTGAATACCGAACTAAAACCAGCTTTTACATTTAGAAAATAGTTCCTAACTTTTCTTTTAAATTTGTCTGCCTAAAGAGAACAGATCAAGAGAGTGAAAGATTCGGATGACGTGCCCATGGTGCTTGTTGGGAACAAGTGTGACCTGCCCACGAGAACAGTAGACACAAAACAGGCTCAAGAATTAGCAAAAAGCTATGGAATCCCCTTCATAGAGACCTCTGCAAAAACGAGACAGGTGAGATGCTCCACTGGGACCTGCCTCCTCCCTGCTGCGAAATGCTGGCTGGTCTGGCATTTCCCCTCGTGCTTTGGCCTTACCTACAGGAGGAGCATTTCTTACAGTTTTTAGCTTTAATTTCCCCACTCTCAGCCTGAGAGAGTTTTTGTGTTTGTCCCTGGGCAGGGCCAGTACATGAATCACTTCAGACTTGTCCTGAGTCCCTGTTAAGTGTGTCATGGCTGTAAGAAGAAGAGCAGAGCTTCACCTGCTCTCGCTGCAGTTGATCATCCCAGACCTGTTCAGTTTTCTTGGCTTCTTAATGAAAGCCAATTACAAGATTATGTTAGCAGACAGAATTCCCCAGACTGGACTAATGGGCTTCTCCAGAGCTGCCTTGGACACGTGGCTCTGCCCAGTCTGCAGCAGGGGTGGGGGGGTGAACCAGAAAAGGTGCAATTGTTACGCAGTAGCCAGAAAATTCTAAGGAATTAAACTCTAGGAATTCTAAAATGGAGGTGATTAGGCAAGAAGTAGCTTCTTTCCTGGATGGAACCTCTCTATAGTTCCAGTTTTCTATGTTTCTTTTAAGGGCTGTTGCCCCAGGGAGAGTCAGGAACGTGAGGGGAGAGTTTGGGACGTCAAAGTTTTATCCACTTAGGAGCCCTGGGGTTAGCTGGGTGCTGCTCTTCCTGTAGAAGCGTGTCTTTCAAATGCACTAAGGGCTCCTGGGATGGAAAGATCAGTGATTTCAGAAGCTCCAGGAAGGAAAATGCTTGACCTTCCCTTTTGCATTCAGGGCGTGGAAGATGCTTTTTACACACTGGTGAGAGAGATCCGGCAGTACCGGATGAAGAAGCTCAACAGCAGCGAGGATGGGAACCAAGGCTGCATGGGACTGTCCTGTGTTGTGATGTGAAAAGGTGAGCTGGCATCTCAGTTTTCCACTGGCTTCTTGTCCTTTTGCCTTCCAGGGTGGGAATGCTGGTTGCCGTAGGTGGGTGTTTTCCCCTGCTGTACAACCTGTTCATTCGCATGGATTTGGATCCCACAATTACCTCTCAAAAAAAAATAAGCTGATGACAAAGCTTAAGAAAAGGAAATTTAATCCACAGCATTTTGGCTGTTATGGGGGTGGGTGGAACAAGATGATCTTTAAGGCCCCTTCCAACCCAAACCATTCCATGATTCTGTGATTTCCACTGATTTCGATGGTGTGATTTTCTGTGTCATCCCTGTCTTTCCATCTCCTTCCTTCGGGAAACCATTTGGACAGTTTGGAGGATGTGTGGTTTCTGTGTGTACACAAGAAACACCTGAACTAGAAGGGAGTGTGCCCAGTTGTGCAGTCCCTGTCTGCTGCTGATTGACTGACTCTGCACAGCTCACCTTGAGCCGAGTGCCTCTGGAATATGCTCAGTTCCAGGATTAACCAAGTAAAATGGTGCAAGTAATGCAATTTGAGCTCCCAGCTGGGTGAAAGTCCCTTCAGCAGTTCCCTCAAAGGTGTCGCTCATCACTGTGAACACAGACAGGACTTGCAGTTCAGGGTTTGCACTGCTACACTGTGGCACTGCAGTCCATCCCAGAGTTGCCCAGCAGCTAATTAGGTGCTAATTGGGGCGTGCCTTTGTGTTCCAGATGCCAGGAAAACGTGGTTCAGGTGCAGCTGCTGGACGAGTCTGGATGCTCCTGGGCTGCATCTCATGCTGATGCCCTGCCGTGTTTTGGTGCCAGTGGCAGACTCTGGGCACCAGTTAATTAGCACAAGGTCCTTTTCCGTGCTCCATCTGAAGAGAACATCCATGGCATCTACCTCCCTGCTCAGCTCCCGGAGCAGCAGCATCTCTGGATGTACTGGGATTCTTTTCTCACTGTGTTACCTGGGTTTGTCCAAGAAGAAAACCGGTCACAAAAGTGAACTGTAGAGACTAAATGCTGTGAAAAAGATGACACTTTACCTCTAGAGTAAAAGCTAGAAGTGCTGTGTGTCCCCTGTCTGTTGGATTTCGTGCAGTGCTGTCAGAGGAGTGGCACAGAGTGATGTCACCCGTGGTTGTGTCACCAGGGATGCCCCTGGCCCCTGTCAGAGGGGTATCTGCTCTCTGGGCACCCGTGCAGCAAAGTGCGACCTCTCCGTTGTGCCAGGAGTGCCACCTGCCCGATCCTTCGTTTCTGTAATAAAGAGGAAAACCTTTCCTAATTAAGTGCCTGTTTGCTAAGAAGATTTGAAGCTGTCCCTTGGGTTGAGGAAAACCCCAAGGACTGGAATTTCTTGGGAGCACATTGTCTTAAGCAGGCAAGTGTGGTGTGGGTGATCTGTGCCTGACAGGACACTGCGGCAGGAATTTGTAGGCTGGAAGGTCCAGCAGGCACTTGTGAGACTCTTGAGCAAGGCAGGGGACACACTGCACCTGTGTTTTACTTTCTTTGTGGGTGGAACAGTTTATACTGTTTTCCTGCAGCATTCAGATCTCTTCCAAGCTGGACCAAATCAGTCGGCTGCTCGTTTTTAACGTGAACTGCCAACGCTCCTGGGCAGCTTCTCACTAGTTAATCTGGTAACTGGAGGTTAGTTTGGACAGCTGTTCCTCAGCTCTCTGTGTAACTTGCAAGTTGTTTTATTTTGAATTATTTTCTTACCACCAGGCTGTAAAGAGTCTCTTCAAAATGTCTCTAGACTGTGAAGTGTAGTTGGAGAGTTTCCTTGTCAGGGGGTTTTGGGTTGACCCTCACAGACTGTGGTTGCTCCATCCCTGGGAGTGTCCAGGGCCGGGTTAGACGGAGCTTGGAGCAACCTGGTCTGGTGGAAGGTGTCCCTGCCCATGCAGGGGGTGGAATGGGATGATCTTTAAGGTCCCTTCCCACCCAAACCATCCTGGGATTCCGTGATGGAGGGGAGCGGGCAGTGAGCTGCCACAGAGACCTGAGCCAGCTTCTGATTGCAGCATCCCTGCAAAATGAGGAAGGAAATGAGTTCAGTGATGACTTCACAGAAGGTGTGGGACAGACTGACGGGAATTCTGGGCCTGCTCTAACTCAGAGCCTCCGAGTACGAGGGAGGAGCTGCGGGAGTTCTTCCCCACGTAACGGGGTGTACGAGGGTGGTCACTGCTGCAAAACCTGCCAGTGTTCCTTGGAATGCTGTGTCCTTCCCTAGCTTTTGTGCTGCTGGTGCTGGATTCCATTCCGTGGGGTCAGGCAGTGTGTCCCACAGCAAAGCTGAATTCCCAGTCCCTCTGGTGGAGGAGGAAGGAGCCTTCAGCCAACAGAGGGAGCGTTCGGTCAGTGCCGGACCAGCGGGAGCAGGGGAATTGCAAGAGGCTTAATTTCAGTTTGTTGGTGGCAGTCAAACATCTTAATTTGGAGTTCCCAATTTCAAAGTCGAAATTAGAAATCAGTAAACAGAGAGAGAAGAATTTTTTCCTCTTTAATATTGCTTCCTTCACTGCTTACATTCCTAATTCTCTTCTTGGAATGAAGAGGATCAATCTGCATCACGTTTTCTTTATCTCTGATAATCCTTACAAGTACTTTTTGCAATTTATTTTACCTTTGACTGATGTGACACTGATAAGAATTAAACCCACAGTATTTTTACAGAAAGCATTATTTTCCAGCAACGTGCACACAGTGGTGGGAGAATTGTGGATATTGTTGTCTGTGGCTCAAGTTCAGTTTGTTTTAAGATGTTTCCTGGGGAAGCTGTGGCTGCCCCATCCCTGGAAGTGTTCAAAGCCAGGTTGGAGCAACCTGGGCTAGTGGAAGGTGTCCCTGCCCATGGCAGGGGGTGGAACTGGATGAGGTTTAAGGTCCCTTCCAACCCAAACCATTCCATGACTGGTCTCATGCTGCAGGTTAAACGTGACAGAACTGCCATCAGCGCAGGCTCTGGGGGCCGAGAATGTTTTGTCAGGAAAAGTCTTTTTGTGAAAGCATTCCCTGTCTGCTTCCAAAGAGGTGTGGCACACTGTTGTCCAGTTAATAAAATTACCCCTGGAAGGTGATAATTTTGAGATACACATCTGGTCACGTGGAGGCAGCTCTCGGGAAAGAGCAATGAGGAGTTTGCGAGGAGAAGTTTGAAGGGGTGAGATCCCGTCATCCAGGCCCTGTGTGGGTTTGGATTGTTTGGGAAATGTAGGGATTTGTCCCCTGGCAAGCAGGATTGTTCAGAGCAGGGCTGCCTGTGGCCGTGGGAAGCCTTTGGCAGGGAGCCTTTGATGTTTGAGGTCTGTGTGGTCAGGTATGGAGAATGATCCCTTTTGGGCGGAGGTTCATCATCACAACGCTCCACATTGCACAGCGTGTTCTGGTCGTCATTAAAATGTGCCAGCTGTAACTCCAAAGGCTGGGAATTCTCAGGAATGTGTGGGAACTGACTGGCAAATGCATCTGCTTTCTCTTTGCTGTTCCCTTTCTCCTGGGCTCTGTAAAAGGGGAGAAGCCCTGGTAAGGATAGGTCTGCATTTGTGTCACCTTTGGAACCTTCACAAGGGGGTGTATCAGTTTTTGGGATGCTGCCGAGCTGCATCACAGGTGGTTTAGTTCCAAATCCAGCAGATTTGGATCCGAATCAGGGTGTTGCACTAGTCAGGAGTGTGAAGGAAATGGTTGTTCTTCATTTCCAGCTTCCTATAGAGAACCCCGGGTTTGGTATCTGTAGAGAGTCCTGGGTTTGGTGGCAGCTGAGAACTGTGGAAGGGCAAAACCCCAGGAACTTTTGGGGAAATTATTCAGAAGATAAGCACAGGAGGTTTTGCACAAGACAGTCCCCGGAAAGGTGGTTTCGTAGATTTAGTCTGAATGTTATTTACAACCAACAGCACAACACTATGTTAGTGCCAAGCTGATTTTACTGTCCTGTCTGGGAAGAAGAACAACCTTGAGGTAAAATATTAAAAAAGGATAAAGCTCTTGTTCAAAAATTACAAGTGCCAATAACTGTAGTAAATGTTTCTGTTGCTGTGGCTGAGAACAGGAACCAGTGTGACGCTGTGGTTGTTCTCTTTGTGTCCCCACTCCGTGGTCGTGCTCATACAACTGCTCAGATTTAGTTCTTGTCCTTGGTAGGACTTTGGGTATTAACCAGGAGGTTTAAGGTGTCATAATTTTTAGCACAGCTCAGTGACTTAGAATTGGATTTCAAGCAACCTCAGGCCTGTGGGGGAAGGAGAGCAGTGGAAGATGAATCACACGTGTGAACATATGTTCTCCTTTACACCCCAAACCTCGAGTGTCTGCCTGTGATTAACCTCCAGGATGGCTGGGAACTGTTGGGATCTGGACTTTTAACCCAAGGGCTAATTTGTTGTCACTTTGTTTAATTGTTTGCTTTCAGTAATGCATCTCTTTTGGTTTGAAGTAAATTATTTTGCTTCTTAAATAACTTTTTTAAAGAATAAACTTCGAATTCTTTGCTTGTTTCTTTTGTGATCTGGGCGCGGGACCCACGGGTGGATTATGGAAAGTTTGTCAACAGTGCTCTGTTTTCCCTGGGGATTTACTCCAGTTGTCACTTCTGTGCTGGGGCATGGGCAGCTGGATCATAGGTGTGCCCTGGAGCAGCAATTAGCAGTGAGAGTGGCCTTGAGACCTGCCACAGGCTTGAGTTGTTTTCTGAGTCCAGTTTTCATGACTTCAGCAATCTGTGCATCTTGTTGAGGCTCTGCTTGCGGTGGGGTTCCTCGTTACATTTTTGCTGACTTTGTCCTTACTGTGTCAAAAAAAAAAAAAAAAAGAGGGAGGGAAACTTCTGGTATTTCGAGAGTGAAATCAGCCCTGAGGTTATTGCTGTGTCCAACTCCTGCTCTCTGCTAGGCTTTTAACTTGCTTGATTCAGTCTTCTAAAATACTTCCCTCTTGGCTTTCCCCCTGCAGTAAGGCAGCTTGTGTCAGACCACACGTGAGTAAATGTGCTTTCAGTGTGTTTCTCCTCAGTCAGGACTCTGGAACCCGGAGTCCAACCTGGTTTTTTGTGCCAGGAATTAAGGAGCAGACCCCCAGTGCCAGGGCCACACACTCCTGGCACTGTGTAGCTCCAGAAGTCACTGCCTGTCCCTAAATGATTCAGAACATGAGTACAGGTGGGTGCTGAAATCCAGGGGTTTCTCGGCTTACTGGGAAAGCTTTCTTGCAATGGGGTTGTTCTCTGTAACAGTCTGATCCTGCAAACTTGTTTCCCACCTGAAGGACTTGTTTTGGTTGCTCCCTGGAACACAGGCTGATTCCACCAGCCCTGCAGGAATCCGTGTAGGAGAGGGAAGAACTTGCTGAAGGTTTTTCTCGGCGCTGGGTGAGTTGATCAAAGGCCCAGCACAGCCAGGAGGGCCCTGGTGAGATCCACGTTACCCCCTCTCTGTTCATACTCTTCTTCTTCAGGAATTAAAACCATTTTCGAGCAAAACCTGCCTTATGGCTTCTATTTGGACAGCTGCCCCTGTGCCATGGATGCTCTGCCAGGTGAGCTGGAGGAAGACCCTGCTAGAAGAACACCCAAAAATGCCAAATTTCTGGCATGTCCAGCCAACTTCCTTTGACTTAGACCTTGGTGGAGTGAAGGCAACTAAGAAGTCGAAGTGTGGGGGGGTTAGAGCCACTCTGAAGCCCCTGCCTGCGAATCACTCACTTTCCAGCTGAAAAAGAGTGGGAAGATGGGTTGTTTGTGCCAGCCCTTGAGTTTGCTGAGGCCATGGGTCTAATTTTAGCACAGCATGCCCAGGCTTTACTCAGATTTCCACCATGAGCCCACTCAGGTTGACCCTGTGATTAAAAAAGCTGAGGGATCAAGAGGTAGATGACCTTTGTACCCTTAATGTTACTTTCGGTGTCAGATGTGAATCCCAGGATCCTGATGCATCCAGGAAGGTTAAGGACGGGTGTAGGTCCTTGTGGGAGAGCAAAACAAGCAGGAGCCAGTTTTTATGGACCGTGAATGAAGTGGTTAAACAATAATGTGGTGCTGGGGACTCTCAAACTTGGGGATGGGTAAGAAGAAGAAGAATCCAGGAACTGAAAACTGCATCAGCATGGGAGGAGGCCAGGGTGGAGCAGCATCCCAGCTCTGCCCTGTTGCTGCACCTCTGCAGGTTGGAGGGAGGGAAATCAATTCATATTCTTGGGGAATAACTGGGAAGTGGGGATACAATTCCCTGAAATCTGGAGAGTTCCTTGATTGTCACCCAGCATGTTTCGAAGTTGTGCCCCTCAAACAGTGGGCACATCTCGTCCAGAGAGTTTCTGGATGCTCTGGGAACTGTCTCAGCTGGAACTGTCTCAGCTGTGCCAGGTCTCAGCTCACCTGACCCCGCTGACCAGTCGTGCCACAAGATTCCCGTGCACCCACAAACAAAACCCACGGCTCGCCGTTCCCAGCTCTGTGTCTCACGCAAATAATTGTCACTTTTCCCAGCCTGCTCCTGGGACAAGGCCTTTCCACAGCCGTTCCTGCAGAGTATAGCACAGGAAGCCCTTACCTGCACAGAAAATCCCAAACAGTGCTGGCTTTTCCAGGTGGTTTTTCTGTTCCCTTCAAGGCTACGAGCAAAGCCTCCCTTCATTAGATCAGAGCCAGGCTGTGCTGCTGCAGCCCGGGTGCTTTGCTTGATTTGTCCTATTCCAGGGCAGTTTTTCAGCACCAGAACTGAGGTGTAAACAAACAGGAAAAGGCCCTGTTTCACATCAGAACTAGTTTTCCCTCCTGACTCGTTCTGGTTCACCACTTGCCACCAGGAACTTGGGTCAGAAGCTCAGAGTTACTCTGGCAACATGCCGGGCATGACAAATTCTGGCCTTTTTCTTCAGACCAGGAGCTCTTTCCCAGCTTCAGGTGAGTTCTGAAGTAGGTTAGAGGACACCCTAAAGGAGGGCACGGCCCTCAGTGCCAATATGCTGGGAACAATCTGCTCAAGTCGAGGCCAGAGGTGCTTCCCAATCTGGTGCCTGCTCTGCCAGACCCAAGCCATGTGTGTAGTTTAAGGGAGGAGTTCCTTGACCCACCTTCCTTTTGTTTGTTGGAGTCAGCTGGGAAGATGTGAGGACATCTTTTCCTAAAATCCAGGCTTTCAAGTAGATCCCTCTCTCTGAACAGGACAGGTAAGAGCACATAGTTTATACCTACCCACAGCCCCTGTTCTGCTGGAAACACCAAGCCTCTGCCTTGGGAATTCCCTTTTAAACCTTTGGTTCAGCACAGAAGGCATCAAGTTTAGTCTCTCTTAAAAGACTGACTTCCACAGTCCACGTTAGAGAGGTGCAGCTGCCCTGGGAAGCAGAAATCTGACCAGGCAACTCCACGAAATGTCAGAATGAAGCCTGACTTAGAGAAGAAACATTATTAAATTTGAGCCTTGGTTCACTTGTTTCAGTGCAAGGGCTTGTGGCTGCACTTTAAATGTCCCCAGTTGATCTCCACTCTCCTTTTAGAGTGGGAGAGTCTGATTACAGGGAAGGGAAAGCTGTAAAATTAGTGTTGAGCTGTTGTGCAGTCACTTGGCCTCGTGTGCTCGGGGGCAGTGGGGTGTTCCTGAGGCTCTGCAGACTTTGCTGCAACGATGTCCCGGGTGAGAATTCCAGGTAGGTCTGAAAGCAGTGAGCCAAGGAAGCCACGGGGCAGGCTCTTAGCCCGCAGCCTCGGAGATTTGGGTGGTCCCTGGACCTCACTGGGGCCTTCGGGGCATTTTTCTTCCTGCTTGGAGACGTTTTTAGGGATAGTTTAAATAGTTAAAAGAAATAGTTTAAATCTTGCTCTGCTTGTACTGAAGAAAAATGTCGACTCTCCTGCAGTGTGATGTGTCCTGTAACGACAGCACTGAGTCCCTGTGGAAGTGGGTCAGAGGGATTTCAGGAGTGCCTGGTCAACTTGGCAAAGCTCAGAAGATGTGGGAAGCTGCATTCCTGAGGGCATGGGGAGCACAAGCTGGGCAGCAGGAGTAGGGCCAGCCAGGCCTCGCAGAGCAGTGCAGAGGGACATGTGACGTGTGGCTGCAGAGCCCGCAGTGATACCAGCACCGAGCTGCTCTGATAAGAGCGAGTTTGGAATTGCAGGGCTGTGGCGTGACAGTGTCCCAGTGGGTGAGCCTGGTGTTAAAACCTGGCCCTGCTCCACCAGTGGGAGGTTGTAAACCTTTCCTGAGTGCAACTTTTGTCCACTAAAGGGGTGAAAGGTCAATCGAGGCATTTCTGGGATGCTTCATTTGCAAATGAATACGTGGAATTAGAACGGGAGGAGTGTGCGTTCCCCGGGCTGGGATTTGGGAAGTGAGTGATGTTAGAGCTGCAGCCTGAACTGCTGGGTCAGATGGAAAGGGCAGGAGTTGCACCCTCAAAATGTTGCTGCCACCCTGTATGACCAGGAGTGAGGATCTGTGGAAGTGCAGTGCCTCAGCTGTCTGCTCCTGTTAGGGAATAAGTGGAGTTGTGACCACAGGGGGATGGAACTCAGTGTCTCTGAAATGACCATCCACCCTGATCTCCACAAAGGAGGGCGAGTCATGGGCAAAAAATAGCCAAGCCTGGAGTCACTGAAGTATCTGCTTGCTTGTCCAGCACAGCTGTCCTGCCCTCCTTGTGGTCCTGCTGCATCCCTACACCTGGACACAGGTGTAGGGAGAGACCTCCCAGGACAGTCCAGTCTTCCCACGCGACTGGGTACCTGTTCATCTCTTGGAGTGTTGACTGAGGTGATCCGGGGCCTGGCAAATGTTTCATCTTGGACACACTGTGCCAGGCAGAAGCTCTGCCAGAACCTCAGGTTGGATGGGACCTGAAGGGGAGTTTGGTTATACACTGAGGCACCACCAAGGCTCTCTTGGGGACAGGCGATGCCAAACCCACATCTTTGTGTTGCTCAAAGTGGCAGCTGCTGCTCTGTCTTTTTTTTTTTTTTTTTTTTTTTTTTTCCCAGTACCTAAAGGGGCTACAAGAAAGCTGGAGGGACTTTTCTCAGGGCATGGAGTGACAGGACAACGGGGAATGGCTGTAAGCTGAAGGAGGGTGGGTTTAGATTAGATATACAAAAATTGTTCCCTGTGAGGGTGGTGAGGCCCTGGCACAGGTTGCCCAGAGAAGCTGTGACTGCCCCATCCCTGGGAATGTCCAAGGCCAGGTTGGACAGGGCTTGGAGCAACCTGGGCTAGTGGAAGGTGTCCCTGCCCATGGCAGGGGGTGGAATGAGATGGGCTTTGAAGTCCCTTCCAACCCAAACCATTCTGTGTTTCTATAATTCTTTTGTTGGTGGAAGACTTTGGCTAAACTTGTACTTTGCTAATCCCTTTTTAATGACTGATGAGACGATAAGGCAAAAAAGCTCAGCTTTTGAAGGGCTGATCACAACAGCTTTTATTTTGTCTCTGTTTTATCTCAAACAGCAGAAGACAAACGTGAGTATTGCTGGGTTTCTCTATGCTCTGCTGTGTTACTGCCTGGACATGATCATTGGAACCAGACAGCTGTTACATGATCATGGTGATCTTTCAGCAGCTGGAGAAATGCTGTTTCCTGGCAGTGCCAGCTGTGCCCCTCGGTGTCACACGGAATGGTCCCAGCTTTTTGGCCCTTTGGTATAGGAAACTGCAGCTTGTTAAATGTTGTCCTGGCACCCCTGAGCGCTGGTGAGAACCCTCTGGCTGCTCTGCTTTGGTCCTCACATTGCTGACCATGTCCTGTGTGAGGTCCATCCTTCAGCATCGATCCTTGCCGAGCTTTGTGCTGAGCTGCCGACGGCCGGCAATGCCTGCTCTGTTCCTGTTCCTGTGCTGCCGTGCAAAACTGTGCTTCTGGGACATGTTTCGTGGTGTTCTGTTGGCGGTGGAAGGGCTTTTATCCATCCTTCTCCTCCTTCACAATGCCCCAGCCAAGCCCGTGTGAGTGGTGACCCCGGCAGCACGGTGCGTGTGGTGGGTGAGGGGGGTCCAGCCGTGGCTCCCCAGCTGGGGCTCTCCAGCTGCACTGGGGTGGTGGGAGCTGAGTGCTTGGGCTGCTGCCCCCTCCATCTGTACCTCTGTCTTCCTCCTGACTGGATGTCTTGTGGAGCAAGTGGGTCTTGGACTTCCCAGAGCTGTAAGGGCTCTGCCAATCTTCCCCTCTGCCCGCCAGTGCATGCTCCCATAATCGCCCTTCCCAAGGATTTGCTTCTTCCTGGACCTTTTTGCACCACTCTTGGTGCCTTCGCTGCTGTACTGGGGGTACCAAGGTATGTCTCCAGCCCACCAGGTGTGTCCCAGCCTCGTGGCAAATTTGGGAGGTCGCTCCCAGTCTTTTAGGGGGCGTGGGGACCACAAGGAAGCGGCAGCTGAGCACTGAGCTGCCTGCAAGGGGCACCTGCCTGTTCCAGCTGGGAACCAGCTGCCTGTGGGAGCCTGAGCTCTGCTCCTTCTCCTTGCAGAGATGGACGAGTCCATGCGCTCCTTCGCGGAGAAGATCTTTGCCTCCGAGGTGAAAGATGAGGAGGTGAAGGGGGACACCTCTCTCTTTGACGTGGAGGAGGAGACCTGCCCCATCTCCTGGCAGGAAATGAAGGTGCACATGATGCTGCAGGAGAGCAGTGACACCATGGAGAAGCGGTGAGCAGCAGCCAGGGATCCTGGGGGAAGGAGAGGAGCACGGTCTGCTCTGCACACCCTTGGCCGGAGCAGGGGGGATGTAAATCAAAGCCCACGGGAATGGGAGCAGCTCATCACACCTGTGGGATAAATCCTTGCTAATCCCAAGGCATCTGTCAGGTATCCAGGGTTTCCTCTCCAAGTGTTCCCACTGTTGGACAGAAAGACACGCCGGGTGTCAGCACAGCAATGGCCTCAGAGCTGGGGGAGAGGGAGACTTGGAGACCATTCCCTGGAAAGATGAGACTTCCCGAGTCTGTGGCTACTTTGTGATCTGTGGCCTCTGCTCTTGGCAGCGGCTGTTTCAGGTGCTCAGAGAGCACCAGGGAGCTGATTTGTGTTGAGCACAGTTAGAACATGGCTGTGGGAAGTGCCCCTGACCCTGCACCTGAGTGTGACCGTGGAATGGGGCTGCTTGCCTGAGGTTCTCCTCCCTGGCAGGAAGAAGCTCCGCTTCAAGACAGTAGCGTTGGCACTGCCCGTGGCTCAGAAGTCTGTAAGCAGCCTGTCTGCCATCGATGAGGTCATCTCCACCTTCCCCGAGTACCAGAATGTGCCTGACTTCCAGAGGGTCCAGATCAGTGGGGATTATGCCTCTGGGGTAGGTATTTCCATGGCTGTTCCCCTCCCGTGCTGGCCACTACCTCTGGTCCCTGCCTGCCCTCAGCAGTGCCCAGAGCCACAGGAGCCTGTGCCAGCTGCAGTGGGGACAGTCTGTGTCTCCCAGATCATCCTGTGCCTCACAAGCATCTGGTGGTGCCCTGCTGCATTCCTGGGGGATCCATAGCTGAATTCCTTAGCAGGAGTCTGTGCGTTGCTCCATGGTTCCCATGGGATTCTCCTGGCAGGATATGGCAGGGCAGGCTGTGCTCATTCTGTCGTATCCTCTCTGCTTGCACACAGCTGTGTCTGTCCAGGATCTGTGCATATCCCAGAATCCCAGAATGGCTGAGGGTCAGGCAGGGTCACCTAGAGCTACTTGGCCAGAACTGTTATCACCTCCTATGCTAATCCCTCCTCCTCCTCCTCCTCCTTCTCCTCACTCAGCCTCCTGTTACATCTGTGCTGTCCCTGGGATCACGCTGGTGGATCCAAGCTCAGCTTGGAGCTGCACAGCAGAAGAGCAGTTAGGGGAATCTGAAAATCCCTCCTTGTTCAGGCATGTTCCCCCTGCCATGGCTGTCCTAGTGCTGTTTTTCCCACCCTGCTCCACTCCTTTGGCCCACTCTGACTGCCCAAAACACTTGTCAGAGCAGTAAATCAAAAATTGTCCTGGTTGCTGTGGTCGGTGCATGATGATGTTCCTGCTCCGGTTTCAGCTGGGGCTCCAAAAATAGCTTTTAGTGTTTTGCCCCCGCCTGGCTTCCATTTCAGGGCCATCTACAGATCACAGTGAGGAATGCAAGAGGGAGTGGCGTTGGAATTCACTGGTTGTGGCACCAGGATCTTGCTTTTGCCATACCTGGGTCTCCGTCTATCATCCCTTCCTTGCCCTGCCCAGGCAGAGCAGTGGGAGGGAGGGGATGATTGATATGATATATAATATGATATGATATATAATATGATATGATTGATATGATACCACAAGAGAGCTGGAGAGGAACCTTTTACAAGAGCATATAGTGACAGGACAAGGGGGAATGACTTCAAACTAATAGAGACTAGGTTTAGGTTGAATACTGGAAAGAAGTTCTTTCCCCTGAGGGTGCTGAGGCCCTGGCACAGGTTGCCCAGAGAATTTGTGGCTGCCCCATCCCTGGAAGTGTCCAAGGTCAGATTGCATGGGGCTTGGAACAATCTGGAATGGTGGGACGTGTCCCTGCCCATGGCAGGGGGTTGGAACTGGATGATCTTTAAGGTCCCTTCCAACCCAAACCATTCTGTGACTCTGATATTTATCTCACCGTGAC
Organism: Oxyruncus cristatus; assembly: GCA_013399855.1. Taxonomy (NCBI): domain Eukaryota; kingdom Metazoa; phylum Chordata; class Aves; order Passeriformes; family Cotingidae; genus Oxyruncus; species Oxyruncus cristatus. The sequence goes on from VXAY01002919.1 coordinate 812,796, forward strand.
CAAATGTCCCAGCTAGAGGGGCTGGGACCAGTTTATCACTATGTGGGTATAACCAAAACTGTGTATTCTACACCCTCTCTGTCATTTCTGATGGACTGTTAATAAATGTAAATGGATTGTTTGCAGCAGCTGCCCAGGACACACCTGACACCTCAGGCTACAAGAAGCTGGGTGTTAAAGAACCCTGCGAGGCAGAGGAGTGTTCTTTTGCTTTCACACCAAGGACTCAGCTGTAATAACTCCCCTCTGGAAAGGCATCAACACCTTCACCCCCAGCCTGAGGGGTTATCTCTGCTAATGGGCCACCTTGGACTGGGCAGGTGCAACCAGGCAGACCACCAAAGATTCCAAAAATATCCCATGGCTTACAGAGTTAAATCAGCCATCGGGAAACTCCCTGCCCCGGGGGAGCTGCTGGGCATTCCCACCTGAATTTGAGCATAGATAATCTATGGGTTTTGGGACTTCTGGTGCCACTCGTGGGATCCAGAGGAGGACCAGAACTTTAACAGAACTGTGACCATCACCCAGGTTTCCTTTCCTTTTACTTTGCCCCCAGGGGGCCCAAGTGGTGCTCAGCACAGGGCTGACAAACACTGTTCTGTTCTTGTCCCAGGGTGCTGGGTTATACATCTGTTTTTGCGGGTTAAAACCAGTTTTTCTCTGTATCTTTGCATTTATTGTGATTTTTTTTAGTAAGTCATACCTCTGACTTGTCATCTCTCTTGAGCTGGGTTCGTTTCTCCCGCTGGTTTACTTTTAAACCAGCCCACCAAAATTGTTCTCTCTCCGTCTGGGTTCACCAGGGTGTCTCTTGGGCATCCGAGTTCCAGTTGTGTGTTTGCCTTCAGCAGCAACCCCCTTGCAGGTGACAGTGGAAGATTTTGAGGTTGTCTGCAGAGGTTTGTACCGTGCCCTGTGCATCCGGGAGAAGAACATGGGGCGCTCCCTGCAGAGGTTCCCCAAGACCCCGTCCCAGTACCTGCGTGCCATCGAGGGCGAGGCCTGGAGGGAGAGTGACACTGGCCCAGGTACATCCAGGATCCTGGAGGGGCTTCCTCTCTGGCCTCTCAGCATGGGGCAGGGAAGGATTGTGGAAGTGCTCCACAGCGGAGCCGCCTGCCCAGGTCTCCTCTTGGGTGTCACAGTGGTGGGGTGTCCCTGCCCACCGCCTGGGCTGGGGGAGCACGGCAGGTTTGGGGGTTGTTGGCTGGCAGCCTGTGCATTATGGAATTCTCCTTTTGGTCCAGTGTTCAACCCACCGGTGAAGGATGGACAGGATCCCTTTGAAACCGGGAGCCTCCCCGAGGACCTGGGATACCACGTCCAGATGAAGGATGGGGTAGTTTATGTCTATGCCGACAAGGCAGCAGCTGAGAGAAACGAGCCAAAGGACCTGCCCTACCCCAGCCTCGAGGACTTTGTGGATGACATGAACTTCCTCTTGCTCCTGATTGCAAAGGGGCCTGTGTAAGTGCACAACCCCTCAGTGGGCAGAGGGAGGTCAGGGCAGCCCCCTCCCGTTCCTGGGGGGAGGGAGGAACCTGCTGATGACATACCTGCCTGCCCAGCTGTACTCGGCCCTTGTCAGCCCTCTTGATTGGGGTCTTAGGCAAAGTCAGCATTCAGGGATTGGAGACAGGGCCTGCAGGTACACTTCCACCTGCCCAGCCTTCCCTTGAAGCTCTGTAATAAAGCCAGGAGAAGCAGCTGAGGGAAGCAGGGCTGGCCAGTACGAGCTTCTCCGGCTCGGGGGAAAGCTGCAGCCCTGTGCTGAGGGGTGCAAAGCCCAGCCACTGTTCTGCCCTTTGCTTTCACCAGGAAGACTTACACTCACCGGCGCCTCAGGTTCCTCTTGTCTAAGTTCCAAGTGCATGAAATGCTCAACGAGATGGAGGAGATGAAGGAGCTGAAGAACAACCCACACCGGGACTTCTACAACTGTCGGAAGGTAAAGGGCAAGGCTCACAGCCCTGGTGACCCTGAGGAGGAGCTGTCTTGGTGCCTTCCCCTCCCTGGGAGCTGGATATTAGAATCCAGGTCCACTGGCATTGTTTCCACAAGTGGGAATGTGCTGGCTGGGCTGCTCTTGTCCCGTCGTGTTCGCACCACTGAGCCCCACACAACGTGCTCCCCCGAGGGGTTTGTTGGCCTCCCTGGGATGGTACCTGAGCACCCCAACTCGAAGCTGGAGATCTGCCCCTCTGGCTTCCCAGGTGGACACGCACATCCATGCTGCAGCCTGCATGAACCAGAAGCATCTGCTGCATTTCATCAAGAGGTCCTACCACGTGGACGCCGACCGTGTGGTCTACAACGCCAAGGGCAAACAGCTCACCCTGAAAGAGCTCTTCCAGCAGCTCCATCTGCACCCCTACGACCTGACAGTGGATTCCCTGGATGTCCATGCTGTAAGTGGTGGGGCATTTAGTGTAAAATCACTCTTGGGGCACTCTCACCTCCCCTATAGGCACAGTTTTTCCCTTCCCTGTGCACCCACGACATATTGTGTGTGTTAATATTCGTGGCAGGGTGTTGCCGCTCCTGGTTTTCCCGTTTTGGGTGGCTTGGATCAGTCCCTGCTCACTGCCACACCTGGACTCAGTGTGTGAGTGCAGGATTTGACCCTGATCCTGCCTCTTCCAGGGCCGACAGACATTCCAGCGCTTTGACAAGTTCAACGACAAGTACAACCCCGTGGGGGCCAGCGAGCTGAGGGATCTCTACCTGAAGACAGAGAACGCCATCAGCGGCGAGTACTTTGCCACCATCATCAAGGTGAGGAGAGAGGGGAGGGGGAGAAGTGAAGCTTTGGTGCTGCTGTGGGTCCCTGTGCCACGGTCTGCTCTGGTTTGCAGGAGGTTGGCTCCGACCTGCAGGATGCCAAGTACCAGCACACGGAGCCTCGGCTCTCGATCTACGGGCGGTCAGAGGAGGAGTGGGCCAAGCTGGCCAGGTGGTTCAACACCCACCGGGTCTATTCCCCCAACATGAAGTGGATGATCCAAGTACCCAGGATTTAGTACGTGCTGTGGGTCTGAGGGGCCACTGTGCCTTACAGATACCTCATCCCCGGGGGCGTTGTGGTGACAGTGGGCTGTGTAGCAGCTAATCCCTGTCTCTGTCCACAGTGATGTGTTCAGGTCTAAGAATTTCCTGCCCAGTTTTGGGAAAATGCTGGAAAATATCTTTGTTCCTGTTTTTGAGGCAACCGTCAATCCTCAAGCCCACAAAGAGCTGAGTGTCTTTCTGCGCCACGTGAGTGTCACCTGATGTTGTCAGGTGTGCTGAGAACTCACAGTCCTGTCTGTGCACAAGAAATGGGGTATTGGCCGACATGGAAGATGGCATCAGTGGGCTTGTGGCCTTGCTGCCACGTTCTTGGAAGGGGGTGTGTGGCCAGAAGTGCAGGGAGGGCTCAGATTCCCTGAGTTGGCTGCTGTGGGGCTGTAAGAAATCCTCAGCTCCTGGGGAAGGTGTGAGCTTTATTCCTGGTTCCTGACAGTGCTTGGGGGGTTGTGAGGAGCGAGGTCTGCAGCCTTGCCCGACTCTGCTCTTGAAGGGGCAGGGGTGTGGGTTCTGGTGAGCTGCAGGGGGGCAGGGCGAGCCAGCCCAGCTGGGCATGGTGAGGTGGGGAGCCCGGAGATGCACCTTTCTTGTTATCTTGCCGAGCAGATCACTGGCTTCGACAGTGTGGACGATGAATCCAAGCACAGTGGACACATGTTCAGCACCAAAAGCCCAAAGCCAGAGCAGTGGACTTCTGAGAAGAACCCATCCTACACCTACTACATCTACTACATGTACGCCAACATCCTGGTGCTGAACAACCTGCGCAGGTGAGGGCCGAGATCTGCCACCATGAGGGGGCACAAGGGGCTGCCTCGTGAGTTATCTCAGCTCTTTATTGATGTGGGAGAAATGGGGGCCCCCTTGCTCTGCCCCCAGTGTAGCTGGGAGCTTCATATCCCAGAGCAATCCTGAGACTCCTCGGTAGGAAGCATGACGGACTGGGGTGGAAATTAGGGATCGCAGAGATGCATCTATTGCGTGTTCAGAGGAGAAAAGAGAAGGAGTGATGTGCTCCTGGGCCAAGCTGGATTCATGGGTAGGGGCAGGGCTGGGCCTGAAGTCAGGTCCAGCCCCCCAACCCTGCTGCCTGCCCTCTTTCCCTGTGCTCAGGCAGCGCGGGATGAACACGTTCCTGTTCCGCCCGCACTGCGGTGAGGCCGGGGCCATCACACACCTGCTTGCAGCCTTCATGACAGCAGATAACATCTCCCACGGCCTCAACCTCAAGAAGGTAAGTGGGGTTAGTCTGTCACGAGCAGCCCAGGCGTGGCAGAGCAGCAGAACGCGTCCACAGCTGCCTCCACGTAGCTGACAGTTGGTTGTGCCTCTGCTTTGGGCTGACACAGCCTGGCTTCAGGCTGATGTTACTCCTCTGGGGCTCTGGAAGAAATTTGTTACAGACAGAGTGATCAGGCATTGGAATGGGCTGCCCAGGGAAGTGGTGGATTCACCATCCCTGGAGGTTTTTAAGATGAGACTGGATGTGGCATCAGTGCCATGGTCTGGTAACCACGGCAGGGTTGGATCAAGGGTTGGGCTTGGTGATCTCGGAGGTCTTTTCCAACCTGGTTGATTCTATGATTCTACAATTCTCTGTACTGTATTCCCTGCTTGAGGCCTGGCCTGATGTGAGGACTGACCCCAAAGAGGTGCAAGGTGCAATAACTTTATCCCCAACCTGGTACCCCTGCTCATCTTTGCAGAGCCCGGTGCTGCAGTATCTGTACTTCCTCGCCCAAATCCCCATTGCCATGTCCCCACTCAGCAACAACAGCCTCTTCCTGGAGTATGCCAAGAATCCGTTGCTTGACTTCCACCAGAAAGGGCTCATGGTGTCCCTTTCTACAGACGACCCCATGCAGTTCCACTACACCAAGGTACCGTGCGAGAGCAGGGGCTGGGACTGTGGGGCTGGGAGCATGCGGGCCTTGACTTTTTGGGAAGCCAGTGGCACCTGCAGAGAGTCCATCACACGCTGGGCCATCTGCCCCTCTACCAGGGGTGGTTCAGGTTGAACATCAGGAAAAGTTTCTTCACTGAAAGAGTGGTTAAACATTGGAATGGGCTGCCTGGGGCAGTGGTGGGGTCACCGTCCCTGAAAGTGTTCAAACAACAAGCACACGTGGCACTTTGTGATATTTAGTGGGGGTGTTGGTCAGAGGTTGGACTTGATCTTGGAGGTCTTTTCCAAGCCCAGGGGTTCTGTGGGCTCTGGAACAGCCTCTGCAGAGCTGCTGGCCCCTAATCCAGCCTGTGCTGCAGGAACCCCTCATGGAGGAATACGCCATCGCTGCCCAGGTCTTCAAGCTCAGCACCTGTGACATGTGTGAGATCGCCAGGAACAGCGTCCTGCAGTGTGGCCTGTCCCACGAGGTGGGTGCTGCCCACAAAAAAACGGGATTCATAATTAATTGTTATTTATTTCAGAGCTGCACAACCCTGGGTGCTCGGTGGGATTCCACAAATCCAGCACACCAGCTATCAAAACTTTTTATACATTTTAGCCAACAAAGGAATTAGTGTTCATTGGGTACAAGTTACATAGTTACCTTATCAATTAACTTCTATTGGCTAATGATTCTCTCCCTTCTCATGTTAATGAGTCCCATGCTCAGTCTTCCTCTTCTTTTGGGTTGATGGTCTGTGAGTCAGTGGTCATGATCTGCCCCTGCCAGAATTATCTCTTACCCAAGGGGAGCTGATTTCAGCACAATTGCTGACTTGGCTTTAATAGTTTCTTCCTTGCCTTGGAATTTCTCCCAAATGTCCCTGTGACCCATAAGTTCTGCATTCCCTGTACCCACTATCAGTGGTACATCCTTCTCCCTAGGTCTGGGATGCTTGAAGCATGTCCAGCCCTAAACCCTAAACAAAGCAATTCTACCCACATGTAACTCTTCTAACGCCTGGACATCACTTCAGAGCTTGTTGGCTGCTGTTTCACGGGATTAAATCTCCCATCTTGCTGATTAGGCTTGAACGTACATAAAGATCAAACGTCAGTGAACATAATTTCTTAGGAAAATTTTACATATTCCACATTTTTGTGACGTCCGGCCTGCTGGGGTGTCCCTGCCCACGGTGGTCATGGGGACCAGCCCTGTCCATGGGCTCAGGGCTTCTCCCCCAGCCTTTCCGAACAAGGAATTCTGAGCTCGGCACCGCTGTCTTTTCCCCTGGCAGGAGAAAGTTAAATTCCTGGGCAAAAACTACCGGGAAGAGGGGCCCCAAGGCAACGACATTCGGAAGACGAACGTGGCCCAGATCCGCATGGCCTATCGCTACGAGACCTGGTGCTACGAGCTCAACCTCATCGCCGAGGGGATGAAGAACGAATAGGCGGGGGGTGTGAGCGCGGCGCCGGGGCTGTGCCGGACTCTGAGGGCGCCGGGGCGGCCGTGCAGTAAAACCCGGACTGAGAAGCGGCTCCGAGCGCCCTGAGAGTAGCGGGAGGGCGGGGCCAATGGCTGAGTGCCGGCCGCGCCAGCCAATGAGCGACGACTCCTTTCGTTTGGAGGCGGGGTGAGGGCGGGGTCTGCAATGAATGACAGTTACTCCAGCCAGTGGGCGGCGGCTCCGCGAGAGCCGGGCGCATCCTGCGGGAGAGGGGCGGGGAGAGGGGGAGAGGTCTCTGTGAGACGGGGCGGGGTTTCCACATGAGTGACGGCCACATCAGCCAATGGATGACGGCGTCTTAGGCCCGTGGGCGGGGTTGCCACATGAGTGACGGGTACTCCAGCCAATGGGCGGCGGCTCCGTGCGCGGAGGGCGCGCCGCGCGGGAGCGGTGGCGGAGCGGGCGGAGGCC
>VXAY01002919.1:819695-845118 GCA_013399855.1 Oxyruncus cristatus
CCGGGGGGGTTTGGGGCTTTCCGCAATCACTGCTGGGCTCGGGGCTGCCTGCCCCGAAGGGTCCCCGTGTCGCGGCCCCGGGCCGGCGGCGAGCGGCCGGTGCAGCATCTTCGCCCTGGGCAGCGGGCGAACGGGCGGGAGGGAGCCGGTGACAGATCCAGCCACCGGCTGTCCTGGGGGAGAGCCACCCCCTCGGCCTGGGAAGGGGAGCCCGGGGGGGTTGTCTCGTCCGTACGTGCAGGGAGGGTGCCTGTCCAGGTTCCTGCCGGTGGTGTCCGGGGATGGGCTCAGCGTGACACGCGGGAGGTGAACCCCGGGAAACACCTCTGAACCCCAGGAAACACATTCACTATGAGGGTGAGGCGCCCCGGGGATCCTGCAGCGTGTTCCCGTCCTTTGGGATATCCAAAAGCCGTCCTGGAGATACCCTTCTGTAGGTGCTCCAGCCTGGGTCTCTTCCACCTCAACCACGCTGTGTTTCTGCACTGAGTTTATTTAGGGCAAACAATGTACTGCTTTGTGATTTTTTGAGGTGGCACTAGGTATTTGTGCTGTCTTGCACTGAGGTGCTCAGGCCTGAGTGGCTGCAGAGCCCTTGGGCACAGGGTGTGTGCTGGCACCCTGGACCAGTCTCCCTTTGCCTCTCCCAGTTTGCTGTTCCTTCTGTTCCAGTTGCCGTGGCTGAACACAGCCTGTCTGAGAAGGCACTGGGCTGACATGAGTGTGGTAGAGCCCAGGCAGTGGTGGGAGTGATTCTTTCGCAGCTGTGACTTGTATCAGCAAGTGATGGAAGAAAAGCAGAAGAGCAGTTGCAGGATAAGCAGCCCCTGGAAATGTGTATTTGGACAGTGGTGGCTGTGGTTTTGCTCTGACCTGGAGAGCTGAGTCCTAGTGCTGCCCGTTGCTGCCTGGCAAAATCCTTATCTCAGCCTTCCAGTGTGGATGTGACTCACTCCCTGCAGCTCTGGAACACGTTATCTAGATGATGTCTGAGAGGTTTTATGGTGTTACCTTGGTCTGCACCCTCTGAACCTCCTGGGGCAGCTGCCTCGGTGCTGCTGAGACTTTGCCAAAGGATTGTGTGGTTGTGGTGGCTCCACACAGCCTGTGTGGGGTGGCCCATGTAAATCCACAGGGGGCTTTGTGGACCGCAGAGGTGGTCGTGGCTTTATGGTGATGTCAGCCCTGGGGGAAGCTGGAATCTCACCTCTGGTGGTGGCACTAAGGAATGGCTCCAGGATGAATCGTGTTTGATTTTTAACTCTGTGCCCACCTTGGGCCTTAGTCCTTGTGTGCAGCTGCAGCATTCCTGGGATGGGAGCCAGCCCGTGGTGTAGGGGCTGAGTCAACTGCTGTTGTCAGTATTGCTGCCCTGGGCATTCAGATACTGTGAGTCAGGTTCAAACCCCACGACTGTAAAAATAGTACAGTGTGGGTTCTGTGTCCTCTGGTATAAAAGCCTTCAGGGCTTACATGTTTAAAGGGTTCTGGTTTGTTTTGGTTTTTTTTCTTTTAACGTGGGTAAAAACTTCCTTTCAAGCGGTTGAGTTTCATCCCTTTAGAAAAAGATGGAAAGTTGAAAGATCCAGATATATCTTCCTCATCAGTACAAAAGGCTTAGATCCCATGACAGAGGTCAGACTTAACATCTTTTTACGGTGTAATTAGGATTAACATCACGCTTTCTGTGTCCAGGGGCTGTGCTCTACATGGCCAGGGATCTAATGAGGCAGAACTGTTCCTCAGCGTGAGATGCAGCAGCACGGAACGAGTTAATACCTGGTGGTTAGAGTTGCTTTGTATCAAGATGGAAATGACTAAGCACACTGCATTCCTGAAGTGTTACTTACTTTGATATAAAATCTGCTGGTTTGGTACTGCCCGTGTCTGTCAGGCATCAGCATGGCAGGGTTGCCCAGAGGAGCTTCATGTTTGTTCTGGAGCTGAACAGAATGGGAGCAGCTGGGAGCTCTGGAAGGGGTCCCTGCGGTGCTGGAAGTGCCCTCATCCCTCCAGGAATGAGCTGGCAGCTTCCCTAGACTGCAGAAGACCAGAAACCGTCTTTTATTTGGCTACTAACACAGGAGGCTTGGTGACAAGGAGCTCTCTTGGGTGGTTTGGGACTGCACAGCTCTCATAAAAGGAAGTTGCTTCAGAGCTGCACGGACTTGCCGAGTCGGTGATTTGTGTGTCCCTGTGCCATTTGTGGAGCAGGACAAGGTAAGGAGCTGTGTCAGTGCCTTTGTTCAGCTGCTGGCGTGGGCAGGGGGGCTGTGGGGTTCCAGCAGCACCTGCAGTGGGTGGGCTTGACCTCAGACTAGGCGGTATTTTACTCTTGAGGAGCACTGGCAACTTTCTCTCCGTGAGAATGTGGTTTCAGGAAACGGAATTGTCTTGAGACGTTGCATGGAAAATGTGTAATGTGCTCTCTGGCATTCAGAACTGGAAAAAGAGTCAGGGCTACCTGTCATGTGCTGTGAACGTGCCTCATTCTTCTTCTTTGGATAAAGGCTTGGGAGCTGTCTTCACACAGCTCGGATCAGAGAGGCAGTTAGGGAGAAATGGGTGACACTTTGCCTAGAAATTATATCATTTTCCCCCAAACTGCTGCTTTCAGTGAAATAACTCAGTATTCTTGACTACACCAACCTGCTGTAAAGTCGTAATGCAGTAAGGATGATGAATTTGACTTCTCTGGAAATACTGGGAAGCACATGAGAACCACTGAAGGAGTTTGGGAGGAGAGCTCAGGAGAGAAGCATCACAAGTCTGGTTAGTTTGTGGTGGGAATGATGTGTGTAGTGCCTGATACGAGTACTGGCTGCCTGACCCAGGTGGTTTCTGCCAGTTCTATGTCCCTGAGCTGTTTTAGCCTGTCCTGGGCTGCATCTGGGGGTGACTTTGCTTGGATCCTGCCGCCTCAGTGTGCTCTTTCTTCTCCAAAGATCAGTCTCTACCCTTGCCCAGGCTCACAAGAGATTAAATGCCTGGTTCTTGATACCAACCACTGCCTTGCAAGCCTGGGCAGGTGTAGAGCTGAATTTCTCTCCTCCTTATTATGGTTATTTTGGAAAAGGCACTTTAGGGCTGTGTCTGGCAGAGCACTGAGCAGGTGAGAAGCTTTGAACTTGTGCTCTGCTGTCTGTGTTTAAGATGAGCCAGGAGCTGTGTGTGTTTGGTTGTATCTGGTAGTTCTGAGATCAGTGATGTGCCTTGGAAAGATCTTTGCTTTCCACTCAAAACCTTCTGGCTTCTCAGGTGAGTGAAGCTTGTTGCTTCACCTTCTCAGTAATAGTACTTCAGCCGGTGTGTGGAGCTTCAGGGGCTGGGGAAATATCATTATCTGGTAGGTTTATGGTGAAGGAGAGGGAATAAACTCAGTGTGGATCCTGTTCTGCAGATGTCCAAGGCCAGGGTGGTGGATGGGGCTTGGAGCAACCTGTTCTAATGGGAGGCTGTTCCTGTCGTGGAAGCACAAACATGGTCAGTGGGAGAGGGCAGGAGCCTTGGGCTGGCTTGGGCCGTGGCTCGATGTGAGGAAGCAGAAATGTGTCTGTCTGGCTGAGGAAGCTGCAGCACAGGCAGTTTGTGTTGCACCCTCACCAGTGTGAGTCATGGGAGGAAGGACATGGCTGGCAGAAGTGCCCTGCTTGGGCACAGCAAGGATGGACCCAGCTGGAAAGCTGTGCAGGGCTGCTCAGCCTGCTCTGTGCACTGATTTGCCCTTGTGGGTGCTGGATCTCAGGAAAAGGTTCTTCCCTCAGACGGTAGTCGGGCACTGAACGGGCTCCCCAGGGCAGTGATCACGGCCCCAAGGCTGCCAGAGCTGGACAACACTCTCAGGCACATGGTGGGATTTCGGGGTGTCCAGTGCAGGGCTAGGAGCTGCACTCAATGATCCTGATGTGTCCCTTCCAACTCAGCATATTCTGTGATTCTATGCAGATGTTTAGCCAGGCTGCTCCCAGAGGAGCTGCCAGCTGGAGGATTTGGAGAGGAATCCCCTTTCAGTATTCCCTTGGGAAGCGAGGGAGCCACAGGTGCAGTGTGTGGGCTTGGGCTGCATGTGCTCCATGGATTCTAGTCTGGCAGTGCTTAGTCCTGTTGGTTGCTCCTTCAGGGCCTCTCCCTGTGCCAGTTCTGCATCCAGCAACCCCGTGTTTGAAGACCTGGAGGGGCAGTGAAGGAGCCTGGTGTGAAGCTGCACTGGCTCAGGAGGCTGTTTCACCCCTCTCCTCACCTGGCTGACCCCATAGAGCCTTTCCTCCTTTGCCTGTGCCTCTGGTCCTCGGGGGCGTCCCGGAGCGCTGCTGCTGCAGAGTAATTGCAGTGCCACAGGAAAAGGGAAAGCTGCTTTCCTGTCTGCTAATCAGGGCTCTGCAGACAAGGATGGAGGAAGGATGGCTCTGCTCTGGCTCAGGATGTTTTGGCAGCAGTGCCTATTTATAGGAGAGGGCAGGGGCCCCTCGCTGCCCTGCAGGAAGGGGGTCTCACAGCGGCCTGGCCACGGAAGCGTTGAGGGCAGGCTGGAATGCTGATGATGGAGCAAATATCCCCAGTTCTGTGCTTACCCGGATTGTCCTAGTTTATCCCGCTCACTGCTGAGTGGGAGAGTTACTGGCAGCTGTCTGGGACAGTGTGGTGAGCAGTGCCAGACTGCAGGAACCCACGCTGTGGGAGCTGCTTCCCACAGCAAGCAGTGCTGCTTTTGGGGGAGGGTGAAAGGGCAGCAGAGAGGCAAGGCTTGGTGCCATGTGTGCCCAAACCATCCCTGAAGTGCTTGGGGAGTGCTGGGATGTCCTTCACCAGCTGTCTCGCTGGTGATGTCAGGTAGATGTACCAAGGCTGGTGCTTTGATTTTAATTGCACCCCAAACGCCACAGCCGAGCGGGTCGGCAGCGCCAGGGGTAGCACTGGAGCCCTGGAATCTGAGGTGTGGTGCCAGCAGTGGGAAGGATGCGGGTCTGTGCTGTGGTGGGGACTCTCCACACCCAGCCTGGTGTGTGGGGCGTCCTTGTCAGGCAGGTTTAAGCTCCTCTGTCTCCCAGCCTGGTTTGCTGCCCATCCTTGGCTCTGCCCACTCCTACGGGCTCTGGTGAGTCAGTGCAGACTGACTGTTGAAACAGCAGCTTTGAAGGACATGTGTGTGGCAGTGGGAGCTGGCTGGGTCTGTCAGGTGGAGCCTGAGCACAGGCCTGGTGTGACTTCAGCCCCTGTTCCCACCTGGAGCGACTCTGGATTGCTTTCTGCGGAGATCCTCTGTTTTTGTGCACATGTGGAATGGGCACTTCTTGCTGCTTGTTCTGCAGGGAGACTTCACGGTGCCAGGGGAATGTTACCAAAGCCAGAGTGGCCAGGCTTGCTGCCCTGGCCTGAGCCCAGCTTTGCTCAGCTTGTCTCCTGACACAAATGGAGAACGTTAAATAGACCTGGAGGGTTGGAACTTCTGAGATGGGATAATTGCCCAGAGACAGGGAAGAACAGAGCTTGTTAGAGCCTAAGGGCTGTTGTCTTCTGTCCAGGATGAGTTTTCAACCATGCTGGTGTATCTGAGGATATTGGGGGTGCCTTGTGAGCTACAGGTAAAGCCAAAGGGCTCTGAAGCTGAGGATCCACACATGAAATGTCTGTGCTGAGGCCATCCTGGACCTGAAGGTGCTGGGTCTGTACAGCCACCCCAGTTCTCTGTGCTGGTTTCACCTGCCATCCTTGCTGGAATATCTGAGGATGTTTGCTGTACCCTCTGGATTATAGGCTGGGATAGTCTTAAACATCACAGCTCCTGTTTGTGCAGGCTCTGCTTGGGTAGAAGAAGGCAGAGCGTTCCTTTAGCATGTCTTCTCCTCTGCTGATCTTAACACAGGGTGATTTTTCTCCTGAGCATGAGAACTCACCAGTTTCTTCTGCTTGTTAAAACTTTCCTGGCTGCAAACCACAGGCTGGGCACCACTGCCCTCCCGTCTGTCTGACGGCAGATTTAGGTCAGGTGTTGACAAACAGAACATCAGACAGGTTTTTACTTGTGTTGTGCAGCAGGAGAGCAGTTCTGGGAGGAGGGTGCACTCCTCCAGAGCCGGGCTCTTCTCCAGCCATCAACGGCTGTTCTTGTCCTGTGTGAAGCTGCAGTGTCCTGCTGCTGCTGCCTCTCTGGAGAAGTAGACACGGTTCCCTTTCTATAGAGGTGGTTTTCCATGTCCTGCTGTGTCTCTGCTGAGTGGAGAGCTCACAGTGCTGCAGAGGTTTGGCTCTGTGCTGCCTGAGGTGCTCTGAGGCAGTGCAGAGCATCAGGAGGAACTGCCTGGGCTGTGCCGGTCCAAGCAGAGGGCCTGGCTCAGATCCATGCTGCTGTGTTCCTCTGCCATGAAATAATTTCCTTGGGTTTGGACCCTTGGGATCCCTAACTGTGTTTTGTTCCTGTTGTGGTGTTTTGTTTGTTTTTTTTTTAGCCGGTGAGGCCTCAGCTTCCTTTCATTGACCCTCCCAAATGTGCTCTGCACAAACAGGCTTTGTGGGGAGCGTGCCCTGGAAGCCCATCCTGAGCATGTGATTTGGGTTGGAATGTTCTTCAGCAATTGCCAGGGAGCAGCTGGAAGTTCTGAAGTTCATGGGGGCTGGAAGTTCTGAAGTTCGTGGCTGGAGTGCAGCTGATGGTTCTCGTCTCCTTTTCGTCCCCAGGTCTCGCGAGGAGGCGGCGCTGACGCCCCGGGGCTCTCCCACACCGCTGGGTGCTGTGGATCCCGCGCCAGCTGGATGAGAGCGGGACACAGGAGGACCTGGCCAAGGCTGGAGATGGGGTGTTTGTGAGCACGGTGGCACCTGCCATGCACCCAGCGGGCTCTGTGGACAGCACCTTCTCCCGCTCGGCCGTGCAGACCCTGTCCCGCAGCCACTGCCGCAACATCAAGCAGAAGATCTCCCAGTGGGAGGGGAGGACACGGGGGTGCCCCAGCAAGGAGAAGCAGCAGCCAAAGGACTTCGGGGTGAAGTATGATCCCAGCTGCAGTGCTGTACCCAACGTGAAGCCGGAGCACACAGAGAAGGGCAGGAAGGCCGGGTCCAAAGATCCAAAGAGCCTGGGGTTGGACTTCAGGGAAGGTGCACGGAGCTGCTTGCAGACTGGTGACTGTGGTGGCCCAGCTTCCCAAGCCAAGGGGAGAGGCCAGGGGCAAACAGGTTTCCTGCACCCAGGGGTGACACTGCCCCCAGGGAACTTCTATACCTCACAAGCTCTGTGGAGGAGAGCAGATCCACCTCTGCCTGGCAAAGCCCCTCCTGTTCCCTCAGACCATCAGAGGAAGCGAGGGGGCTCTGGCTCCACGGAAAGAGAACTGAAAATCAAAGGAGTGGACTCTCTCTGCAGGGCAGAGAGGAGCTTGAAAAACATTTACTCTGAGGTCGAGGGGCAAGAGGAGGAGCCAGCTCCTGTCCCACCACCCAAACCCCGCAGGACTTTCCGCTACCTGGCAGAAAAGGATGCTGGTGGTTGTAGAGATCCCAGTGCTACCAGGGAAGTTCCCCTGCAAAAGCAGTGTGGAAGGGACCTGGTGTCATCCTCCAACAATCCTGAGAAGAGAACGGACAGCAGGAGGATCAGAGGGAGAGCCCAGAGGTACATAATTCATCTCTCGTGTCTGAAACATGTTTCCTTACATCAGTTTCTCGATGGGTTTAAGCAACTTGCTTGCCACGATACCCTTGTGGAGGTGCTTCCTACTGCTGATGCCTCTGTTGATGGGGAGAGGATATTCCTGGATGAAAGTATCCCCTTTCCAGCATTATGTGTGCACTGCTTTTGCTGCTGATAATCTTGCAAAGAAGGCTACAGGCTCCAAACAGGTGGCAGCCCCGCACCTTAGGACAGAGTGGAGTGACAATATGCTGGCCCCAGGGAGAGACCTGCCTGCTCCCTGCCTGCTTCCTGCCTGCTGCTTTGCCCTGAGCTTGCCCTCAGCTGCAATTTGTGGATTGCAGATTAGCTTTCTCCTGGGGCATTGTGGCTGCTGAGTATTTGGCTTTCCTGGGAGTGAAGGATTCTCTCGTTTCCTAAAGCTGAAGAGTGTGGGTTCCCCCTGTTGCAATAAGTTTGGCTGTTTTTCCCTCCTTCCCGTGTGTAAAAAAACCTCTGAGGCAGCTTGGTGCTAGTTCTGCTGGCAGAATTGGGGCAGCTGTGCTAGAGAAGTGTGCACACGACCATCAGGGAAGTGGCTTGAGGTCCTGAAACCTTTCGCCGCGGCAAAGCGCGCGGCGACGACCCAAATTTTTCTGATGATGGGCTGAATCCCCACCAGCTCCTCTGTGACCTCTGGGCCGTAACCCTGAAGTGGTGGCCAAGTGTGTGGAAGTGCCAGCTCACAAGTGCACGATCACCCGGAGCATGAGTAGGAGAGGTCCAGTAGTGCCCTGAGTCTGAGTGTTTGCTGCAAGTCTGCAAAACGTGTTTTGGGTTCTTGCCTCTGGCGGGATGGGACTCACTTGGAGCGGGCTTGGCCGTGGAGCCTCCAGCTTCAGCTTTAACTTAAAAACCTTCCAGAGTAAGTGAGTAGGGCTCACTTGGTGTGCTGGGTTTGGCTGGGACGGAGTTAATTTTCTTCGTAGCAGCTTGTGTGGTGCCGTGTTTTGGGTTTGTGATGAAAATACTTGATAACACAGCGGTGTGTCAGTCACTGCTGAGCTGTGCTTGCCCGGAGTTGGGAGGGGACACAGCGGGGACACCTGACCCCAAGTGACCCCAGGGATATTCCAGGCCGTGTGATGTGCTCAGCACTAAAAATTAAGGGAAGAAGGAGGAAAGGGGGAGACATTTGGAGCGATGTCACTGCTGTGTGTGATGGAGCCCTGCTCTCCTGGAGATACTGAACACCTCCCTGCCATGGAAAAGAGGGAATGAATCCCTTGTTTTGCTTTGGTTGCATGTGCAGCTTTTGCTTTACCTTTCAAGCTGTCTCTATCTCGCCCCATGCACGTGTTTTTTTTCTCACTTTTACCCTCTGATTCTCTACCCCACCCCGTGGGTGGGAGCGAGTGGCTGCGTGGGGCTGAGGGGTCAAACCCCAACGCTTGGAAATCAGAGTCCAGAGAGGGGCATCCCTGAGCTGGATGGCCCCAAGGAGGACCGTGCTGTGTGTGGACCTGGAGACAGCA
The DNA here is from genome assembly GCA_013399855.1 of Oxyruncus cristatus. Classification (NCBI taxonomy): domain Eukaryota; kingdom Metazoa; phylum Chordata; class Aves; order Passeriformes; family Cotingidae; genus Oxyruncus; species Oxyruncus cristatus. The sequence continues at coordinate 828,837 of VXAY01002919.1, forward strand.
ACTCGCTGCTACAGGCAGGTGCCTTTAGAAGAAGTTGCGCTGGTTTTCCTCTAGGAAATCTTTTGAGTTTGAGGACATCCAGGGCTTCCGCAGCCGGAGGGCAGCCACCAGCTCCCACAGACCTCGGGAAGAGACAAATGGCACCACAGGATCCAGGCTGGTCTACACACAGTCAGAAGACAACATCTACGAGGACATTATCTGTATGTGCCTGTGCTTCTGGGGGGATGCCCTCACTTTATTTAAGGGTTGCAGTTTCGCTGGGGAGGGAGGGGTGAGGATGAGGACGAGGATCCTTTCCAGCCCTTTCCAGCGCTGTGACTTTTTAAGTCCTTCCCCGTCTGGGGTTCTTTGTTGGTGTTAGTAACTATCTGCATGGGAATGGCCCTGATTTCAGGTGTCCTGGAAGATCACTGGGGTTGGCCTGTGCTAAACTGATGTCTTTATTAGCTCTTTGGATGCTTTGCTCGAGTGCTGCCCAGAGATCAGTGTGAGCACTGCCAAATTAGCTGCTTTGCAATGGAGCTGCTTTCTCTGCAGGGGTTAGAAGTGTTTTGTTCTGCTGTGTCCGTGTACAGTTTGCCAAGTCGATGGCAGGGGGTTAGAAGGATCTTTGAATGGTGGAAACCCACCTTGAAACAGGTCTCTCAGACTTGTTAAAGCTTGGCACGTAACTGCACACTTGCCCTGTTAATATTCCTTGCAGGAACACGTGGCTTTATCTCCTTTCATAAATCCCCCATCCAACGTTTTTTCCAGGTCCTGCAAAAGAGAACCCTTATGAAGATATTGGAGCACTGCCCTTACCCCTCTGGAAGGTCCCATCTGTCTGGAAGCTGCCCCCTCCCCGGGGCATCAGCAGGGCTCCCAAGGTAGGGTGGGGGCATCAAATGGTCAGATGTTTGCAGAGTCATCCTCACAAGGGCCCTACTTTGTGCTCGCCCCCAGCCCCACATTCCCAAGTGCAAGACCTTGGTTTTCCTTATTTTTTATTGTTTGTTATTAATGTAAATGGTATGTAATGTAAATAATGAACAAGCAGGGCAGGGGCAGTGGATGAAGCCGCCAAGGAGCAAAAGAATAGGAGCAGGAGAGTGTTGATGAGATGCTTCAGTGGCTGGGCTGGGGTGGAGAGTTTGGTAGAGCAGATTTACCATCTGTAATCGGACTCCTTTGACTCTGACCTTGGACCAAAGCTTGATCTCTGGCTTAACCATCTCTTCTGACTCTGTTTTCCAGCCTCCCCCAAAACCTCCCTTCCTCAGCCGCAAGACTCTTGAGCTAAAGCCCTCCCAGACAAGTTTCCATGGGAAAATGGTGAAGGACACCTCCCTGCCTGTCACACTGTCCGAGTGGAAGCTGTTCCGAGCGGTGGAGGCTGCCAGCAGGAGAAAGAACTTGCCCTGGGTGAGATTTAAGCGTGAAATGTAACTTCTTGCGTGGCATTTCAAACTCTGACTGCGTTGTAAGCGCTTTGAGAGCGGTCACGGAGCTGTTTGCCTGGCAGGTGGGTGCTGGTGGGCACTGCTGTGTGTGTGGACAAGTGACTCCGCTCGTGCCATTCCCTCTCCCAGTGGCAGGGCAGGTGTTTGGGGATCAGGGGGCCGGTTCTAGCTGGGACAGCGGTAGATTTGTTGGCCGAGAATCAACAGCCAGAGTACTCAGTGTTGACCTGGAAATCAGGGCTGCGTGTGACTACAGGCTCTTCCTCCTGCTTTGTCATTTAAGCCTTGTTCCCAGTGTTTCCATGGAGTGAAATGATGCTGATTTTGTGCTCTCTGTGAGCTGAAGGGGCAGTCCTGGACCGTGGTGTGTACGTGTTCCCTGCTCCCCGTGACTTCTCAGACTCATCCTTAAGTTCTCACTGCAGGCCCTGAGTTATTGGGTGGCTCTGGGAAGCTGGGCCTGTGGCTCCTTGGCATGTTGGCTGGGAGTTCTTGGCTTGGCATCAGGAACAGCTCTCCCATAGTCTAAAGGTGAAGAGGAGCAAACAGGGATAAGTGCATTTCACAAAGCCTTCACACAGTTGTCCCCTCTGGCCTCTCCATCCTGCCTGGCTGCAAAGGCCAGAGGACTGAGAAAGGCTTTTAATTCACCTTCACATAGAGGACTGTTGTAATTCTCATTTGATGCCTTGGGAACCTTTGTAGATCCTTGGATTGGTTACCAGCCTGTGTCCCTCAGTGATAAAATGCAGCATGTGCTGCAGAAGGAGAACTGCAGCTGCCACTGTGGGGGCACTTCGTGCACGGCACTCCAATACCACTTGTGGTGGTGGCAAGGACTTAATTTTGCCACGGTAAAATCGTTTCACTTTTGCAGATCTTTTTTTCTTGTGGAAATCACGTGTATTTGCTCCGATTGCACAAGACTGTGAGGCAGAGTTGGACAGCTGCAAAAGCCTTTTCAAAGCCTTTAAAATGCTTTGGAGTATCGAGTGACTCCTGTCTGTGCTTTGAAACAAACTGGAGGTCTGGAAAATCAGGAAGGAGGTGGCGAGATTATTAAAATGCTGTGATGGAGAGTATCTTCCATTTGGAGAGGGAAAATAAAACATTCTCCAAAAGCAAGCCTATTCCAAAAATCTGGTAACAATTCACATGCAGGAAGAGCAGTTGATTCTCTTTGCTCCTGAGGAATTGAGCCAAGATTGCTTGAGAGACTGAGAAAAGGACTGGAGTCTAAACAGATTGATTGAGAGATTAAGAAAAGGACTGGAGTCTAAAAAGAAAAGAATCTTACTCTTTGCTTAAGAAACATATGGTTGCCCTAAACACACCCAGGGTCTTGTACTGGTGACTCAGCTGCACAAAAATCAGAACAGAAATGGAAATTCTCTAGGTAAGGCTGGATGAAAGGGGAAAGAAGGCAGATTTGGCAGGAGAAGCACTGCTTTGTGCTGTGGGCTCTTTGTTCCTTGCTGCCTCCTCGTGCTGGGAGGGCTGGCTGAGGCAGAAAACGGGGAGAAATCAACTGGAAAAGAGGAGCTTAAGCCTAATTTGCTGAGCTGGGGATGAAGGCTTGAGCTGAAAAACAGGTTCTCTTGAATATCGTCCTTTTTTATGTAGTATTTGTGGTGACAAATGGCTGGGCCCCACCCTCCTGCATTCAGTTTAATGAATTCTTAAGCTGAGACAAGAATGAACTTGACCTACTCCCTGCACTGAGAGAAAATCCTTCTTCACACGAAGGGAGAGCTGCCTTTGGTGTTCAGAGTCAGGGAACTCCTGTGGCACTGCATTCCTGGCAGGTGAGGGGCAGGTCCAGAGCAGCCTGTGACAGGGTCACAAAAATTGTCAGGACTTTGGTTTTAGGGCTGTTGTGACCAGTGGAGGAAGATTAAGAGAGTCAACTCGAAGTGTCTAAATGCTGACCCTTCTTTCGTGGCTGTAGCTTAGTCTGGGTTGGGCTGTGCTTTTTTCCAACCTTTTTCTTCCAGTGGACCAGGTCTGTGGTGTCCCTGCAGCACAGACCCATTATTATGTCCCACTCTCTGTCTTCACCCATGCAAAAATCCCAGAATCCCAGAAGGGTTTGGGTGGAAAGGATCCAAAACTCATCTCGTTCCATCCCCTGCCATGAGCAGGGACCTTCCACCAGACCAGGTTGCTCCAAGTATGTAATCCTGTCATTTTAACAAACTACCCTGGAACAAGGACTGTGCCTGGAGCAGCCTTGTTCTGTGCCTGACTTGTGCTTCGGGAAACTTCTTTGAGCTGACATCCAAATACAGCAGCAAACTTAAAAAACAACCCCAAAAAAGGGCTCCAAGGTACAGTGAGAGAGCCCTGCTCCTTCTGGGCTTGGAAAGAATTGGGATGCTGGAGAACGTGTGGGATTCTGAGTCCTCTGTGGCGGAGGGTTTTTAAGATGCTCTTGCAAGTGCCTTTGCAGTTGGCTTTTAATAGAAAATGGAGATGTGATGCCAGACAGTTTGTCACTTCTGCTGTTTGGTAAGGGAAGTGTGACAGTTTCCAGAATGTTGCACAGTTTGGTGTCAGCTCTGAGTTGTGCTCACAGTAACCCCTCTGCTGCAGCAGAAGTCTGGGCTCATTCGTTATCCAGTGAGCTGGGCTAGAGGTGCTCCAGCCTCTGAGCCAGGGTTCCTGGCAGGATTTGGGCAGCTTTTCCCAAGTGTTGTGGTGCTGGATTAGGGCTGTTGGGCTGCCATCCTGTGGACACCCAGACCCTTTTCTGGACCCTCACATTAACCTCTGCTTCTGCTTTGGATTTCAGCTGGTACTGAAAATCCAGGAGATCTTTGATTCCAAGCGTGGAAAGAAGAAGGTGAAGCTGCTCAGTCCTGCTGGGAAAGAAGCACCTCCAGTGAAAGGTACTGGGGTCTCCAGCACCACTCTCTGTGCTATAAAACCTCCTGTACACCCTGGCCTGGCACCACCACCCCACGCTGGGCTGACACAGCAGTGCTGAACCCCACATCTTCAAGCTGGAATTGAGCTTTTAGCATCACTAGGACTGGCAACACTTGCCTAACCCAAGTTTAACTCTGTCACAAGTGGAAGATTCTGAGCCTGAATTGCTGAGCTGCTGGATAAAAGTGCTTTTTCAAAGGAGCAGAGTAAAGCCAAAAATTCCTCAGGAAACCACTTGGCACAAGAACTACCTCTGACTACTCCACTCGTTGCTTTTGTGCCTCTAAAGTGATATTCCTGTGTTGTTCTGATTTTGTAGCCATAATCTGGTCTTTATTTTTAGTGTATTCTGTTCAGCAGCTCTGCAAAGTTTTATAGCAATATCAAATAACCCCCTGGTTTCTGCCCTTTGCCTGTGCTCAGCTGACCTACAGGTCATTTACTGACAGCAGGGACTTGATACCAGCTCTGCTTTTTGAAATTCGCTGCTGTAACACATTTGCCAGCACCAGCTGCCCTTTGCTGGTGCTTTGGGCAGGACTGGTGGGCAGCCCTGAGGGATGTTGATCTGATGAGTCTCAGAGTTCTCTCTCTTTCCCAACACTGGGTGTTGCCCATCTTCCTTCTGCATGGCTAATAAGTGAAAACTCCGTGTGTTTCAGGTGAAACCAGTGGGAACGAAAGCGATACGGAAAATCAGCCGAAAAGTGAGTGAATCACAGGGGCTGGTCCTGTACCCACAGCACTGCACCCTTGGCTAAGGCTCTGATGGGATGAGCACAGTTAGTGGTGACTTCTGCTGAGACAGAGAAAGGGAACCTCTAAGAGGCCACATGGACAAGCTGCTGTGACAAGTGATGCCTGAACGCCAGAAAATTAACTCTCTGAAACTCTGCTGAGTATTAGAAAGCAAAAAAGCACTCGTTTATTTACAGCATGCTGGATGCTCAGGAATCATTCCCGAAGTAGGCCCCCAAGTTACAGAGGTTCTACAGTTTTTATACTGTGTTATCTAGACATTACATCATCTGTTACACCCACTTCCCAAATCTCCTACAATACCACCTTTTACCCCACCCCTGACGTGCCTCCCGAATTTGAGTCAGTGGTCCTAAAATGACCACCCCTTCATCTTCCTCTTTGTCTTCCTCATCATCTCCGTCCTCCCTGGAACAGCTTCGAGGCCCCTGGGTAGCTTTGACTGCTTGTATCAAGTGGTGGGACTCTGTTATGTCTCTTTTTTTAGTACATTTCTACAGATAAGTAGCTCTTCACCTTGCTAAAGTCTTTTGTCCCTTGAAATTCTTGACAGGGAATGTTAAACAGCATTTTCAGAAATCTTGTACGAAGGTACTTAGCGAGCTGAAAGTAATAGGGAGCTCTACTAAAACCTTATATAATATAGATTTTAAGGCAATCACAAACCAGCCTCTATTTCTGCCACTTCCCATGAGCGCTGGAGGTTTAATGCCGTTAATCTGCCCGTCACAAGAAACAGATTAATTTTGGGGTTGGTAGAGTCACACTTAAATATGGGATATTGTCCTTGGTTGACTTTGCTGCCAACACTTGAGGTGTGTGGTAGCACACACAGTTCCTTCCCTTGGTTCCTTCCCTAATTCCTTCCCTTGGTTCTGTTTTATTTAGTGCTGTGAAATGCCCTTTTCTCTGGGGAGAAGTCACTTGGGTGTTTGTCTGGTTCCACAGTCCTGGATTTGATCATAGACCCAAACTACAGACTTGAAACACCTCTGTGGTTTTAGCTGGGGTGGGGAGGCCCTGGCACAGGTTGCCCAGAGAAGCTGTGGCTGCCCCATCCCTGGAAGTGTCCAAGACCAGGTTGGACGGGGCTTGGAGCAACCTGGGCTAGTGGAAGGTGCCCCTGCCCATGGCAGAGGGTGGGACAAAATGATGTTTAAGGTCCCTCCCAACCCAAACCATTCCATGATTCTGTGAATTGTTTTAGGAGTTTCATTTACGTGGAGAACAACATGCAAAAGGCCTTAACTTGGAACAAATAATGAAGTTCCACTTTTTCGTGTTAAGGAGAGTAATGGAGAGTGAAGAATCTCTTCAGAAAAACAGTGATTGAGTCACTGCCTGGTTTGAGAGTCATTTGAAAGTGTCTCAAATGTGTCACGGTGCCTGGGCCACAGGAATTTCTGACGTCAGAGTGCTGTGCCTGTGCTTGTGAGTCTGTAATGCCTGTCAGGACACCCCAGCCTGGAGGTTTCTTGGCCAGGAAACTGGCTCTGCCTCTCCTGGTTGCCAGAGCTGCTTTAGAGTCACTGCCTGGCAGTTCCTGGCCCGGTGATGCGGGGCTTCCCTCGCCACGACCACAGCCCGTCACTCCAAGGTGCCTGGGAAGAACATCAGGGCAGCATGGACATTGGTTAGGAGGGATTTGCAAGGCCTCTGCTCCCTGGCTGAGACGTGCAACTGTTGAGGTTGGAAAATATCTCTAAGGTCATCGAGTCCAACGTTCAACCCAGCACCGCCACCGTGTTCACCACTAACCCATGTCCTCTAGTGCCACATCCGCACGTTTTTTGAACACCACCAGGGATGGTCACCCCACCACTGCCCTGGGCAGCCTGTGCCAATGCTTCACAACCCTTCCTGTGATGAAATTTTTTCTGTCACCCTGTCACTTGTCACGCGGGAGAAGAGCAGCTCTGTGCTTGAGGAGCTCGCTCGGGTGTCCCGTGTCCTGTGGAGAGAAGGAGGGATGTCGGGCAAATCCACCCATCTCTTTTCCCCCCTTTTAGAGATGATGGTGAGTCCTCTTCTGTGAGCTGCAGGTGTGTGGCAGTGACAGCCACAGGCTGATTTGGGATTTCTTCCTCTCTCCAGGTCGCCACAGGAGCCCACGGCAGGTTCAGGCAGCCTCCAAGAGGAACCCGCACTACCAGACCTTGGAGAGGGATCTCATAGAGCTGCAGGAGCAGCGGCTGTTCGAGCTCTTCGTGGTCGTGTCCCTGCACAAGAAGCCATCTGAGGTGACCTACACACCACAGATCATCCAGCAGTTCCCCAGCAAGGTAGGAGCTGCTTGGAAACCTGCCCACAAAACACGCTCAGCAGTGTTTCCCTTCCTAAACTCCACTGGTCAGGATACAGGCTTGGGATGTGAAGCACCTTGCTCTGTTACAGACCTAATGTATGGCATTGGGAGGTTGTTGATATTACTTCAAAATGAGTTTATTGTCTTTTTTGGAACTAGGAAGGTTCCTACTTAATTCAGATTTCCTGGAAATATCATAAATCCACACAGGATTGGGATACCTGGGGAGAGGAAGGGAGTGCATTGCTCTAGTCCCAAAGCTGGCAGGATCTCATCCTGGCACTCTGATTTATCAGCAAGGAGTGAAGCAATTTGAGTGGTGGCGCACAGGAACTGGAATCCCAGGGCTTTTATGCTTATTTACACTGTTTTGGAAGAAAAAAACCAAACAATAAAAAAGGCAAAGCTGTGTGTACCAACCCCCCCAGCCAGGGGAGAGCTGTGCAAGTTAAAGTGCTGTAGCTACCATGAGCCACTTGAAATAAGCTGTTCAACCCAAATGGGTGTCAAAATCAGTGTGTGACCCTTGAGTTATGGCTCAGTGTACACGGTTGTGAAGCTGAGATGGAGCCTTGATGCTTCTGTGGTTCCAGATTGAAATGAATATTCAGCTGTCACTGCCTAGGCTTGTACCTGCTGCCTTCCACTGAAACCAGAACAAAGGTAGGAATTCTAGCTGTGCTTTCAGGAGAGAGCCAGAGATTATTAAGGAACCTGCCTGTCATCCAAATAGGAGATGTCACATTCCTTGAGGGGAGCACCCACAGTGTCCCACTTGCAGCTGCCTGAAGGATTTATGTGCAAGGAACTCCCGTGTCTTAAATGTGTAAATGCTTTGGATTCGCAAGATGGATAAGGAACTACAGGCAGAAAGAGTGCACAGTGTTAATTTAGAGGGTAAAACTGAAAAAACATAAATAATACTTGCTAAAAGTGCAAACTTCAGGGTGTTGGGGGAAAGGAGGGAATGTGGCAGATTTAGCAGCAGCCTCTCAGTCTGTCCACTGCCTTTGGGAAGGGCATTGCAGGGCTCCTCTCCTGCTGCCCCAGCAGACAGCCCAGCTCTGCCATGTGGCTCTTTACTGGCTTTTATAAGTGCACTGACACGACAAATTGCTTTCTCAGTATTTATTTATTTTCTGCTCAAATTAAAGTGTTTTGATGAGTGACTTATGATGGGACACTCTGTCATATTGGGATTTCGCAGGAAAGATTGCCAAGTAATTATGGAGGTGTTCTGATTACAGATTTGCCTCCCTTCTAATATTAGCCTTGCTTCCAAGTAATCTGCTGTCACCCTCTCCTTTGGGCTGTGTGCCCAAGGACATCAAAGCTTTTGTGCAACTGTTACTCTGTGAAAATGCTGTTCTGTTTTCCTAATGCTCCTTCGAGCTGTCACAGCTTGGGACACTGGAATAGTCTGGATGTGCTGCGTGTCTAAAACCAGCTTTATGCCACAAACTTTCCACTTCTCGGGGGCATTTCCTGCTTAAATGTGATCTCTCTTATTTGAGCACCTTCCTTTTGCCCTTTCTGGGCAGTTTTGAGCATGGAAAGTTGTCCTGTATTCTTTGAGGCATTTGATTTGAACCCACACGTGGTGTAGCTGGAATGTGTGATTCAGAGACGCTGTTGTTGCACTCGACTTATGAGTGATCTCTGCACATCACAGGCTGAACACATTCCTGTTCCTATGAGTGTTTTCAAACCTCCTAGGGATAGAACCAAGGGAGGCTGACCCAGCCATCATTTGGGGGGTCAGTTCTGGCTTCATTCCCCAGCAAACTTGGGTGTTTTTAAATCCTTACAATCCTTACTCTGTTCTTACCAAGACCAGCTGGGTCATTTTACAAAGGTCTAGTCAGCAGGAAAAATGCAAGAGGGAACTAGGAATCTCTTATAGTCAGAGTATATTCTCCTGTACTGGCGCATTAGTTATCTGATGGATCAGCACTTGGAAGTGTCAGGAAGATGCTTTCTCTGTTGTTTTAAATGCTGCAGCCGTGCACCAACTTCAGTGACTTCAAATGCATGTGTTACCCCTCCAGCCTGAACATCCCTTCAGACAGTCAAAGGATACTGAAGAGAGGCTAAAGGTCATTCCCAAATTCTGCTTTCCAGATCCCAAAGACTGGTTTCCTGCATCAGACCTTAAAAGGTAAAGACTTGGTTTTGAGTGCTTGTGCCTGGAACAGGAAAGCTTTGGTGTGTGCCAGAGGAACTGCAGCCAGAGCAAGGGAAAATGGGAAAGGCTGAATCCCCTGTGTAGGGGAAGATGAGACGGGGACGTGGGTTCAGAGTTTTGCTTCTGCCTGAGCGCTGTCTTTCCTGTGAGGAGGTTTGTGACATCTGTCCAAAACCAGCTGCTGGAGCTGGAAGTGCTTCTTGGCTGAATTGAGAAGCAGCTGGGAAGGAGGAGAGCTGGAATAGCTCGGTGAGAGCCCATGGGCTGCAGGCTTTCATCCTGAACAGAGCCTGAAGTCCTTGCTAACCACAGCCAGGGATCTTCAACATGACCAGAAGGAGAATGGCTTTATTTTGTGTGCTTTGTCAGTGTCTTCTCTGAGCTGTGAGATGTGTTAACCCTGATTTAACCCAGCATTTTGTTCCCCAGTGAAACGTTCTCCTTCGTGCTGACGGGTGAGGACGGCAGCCGCTGGTTTGGGTACTGCAAGAAGCTCCTGGTAAGGGTCTGTGTGTGGGCTGGAGGGTACAGGATGCATTGCACAGGCACAGTCAGGTGGAGGACATGAATCAGAGGTGGTTTTCCATGTGGGGCATGCAACCTGTGCTGCTGTGGAGGTACCAACCCTTTAAACGCAGAGGGAAGGGTCGTGGTGATCCCCAGAAAGAGGGAAATGGGCTCTGGGCATGAAACAGCTCCCGAAACTGGGCATGCCTCAGGAATCTTTTAAGTCATAAGTGTAGAGGGAAGCTCAGCAGGAGGAATTTTGCAGATCAGCTGCAGTGTAGGAGCTGGGTTGTTTGTTGCACCCCTGTTCTCAGCAGGACTGTTGCTGTTGCCTTTCAGCCCGAAGGGAAGGGGAAGCGCCTGCCCGAGGTTTACTGCATCGTGAGCCGCCTGGGCTGCTTCAACCTCTTCTCCAAGGTGAGCTGGGGACAGCCTGTTGCCTGGAAGCTCCAGGAGTAACTGGATGCTTCTGTCAAGCCTAGAATTGCAGCTCATGCAGTGAGAGTGGGGGTTTCTTGCTGCCTTTGCTTTGAGGGGGAAAATAAAATGATACTAATGCAGAGACTTGTGAGCCAATACACAGATCCTTCAGCAATTACTGTCAGGAAACGGCTTCTGATACCTGTTATTGTTGAGGGTGCCCCTTCATCCTCTTCTTCCGTGACTTGTAAATGGAAAATCAGTTTGGGAATGTGGTAGATCTCGCCTTGTTTCTCGTAGCACCATGAGGAGGGGAGGTGAAGAGGTGAAGAATGGGGAAAACTGCAGCAGGGAAAGGGCAGAGTAATACTGGGGTAAACTTTGATGAAAGCTGATTGTGATTGTTGGAGCACAGGTTTCCAGAACAGTGTTCCAGGAAGGTTCCTTGGCGAAGGGGGTGGGATGTTGCTCCTCTTACTCTAAATAATGAGAATTTGTTACTACACACAAGACATTTCCTTCCATTAGCAGGAGGTTGGAGAATGGAGAGTTGCGCTCACAGGAAGCTGTTCCTGTTTGGTTGTTCAGGCATTTGAGAGGGGCTTTCACGGGGGTCCCAAGCGAGGGGGAAGAGCTCCCGATAGCCTGGAATGCCCTGAGAGGGGCTCTCACCTCCCCTGGCTCACCAGCAGCAGTGAACCAGTGCCCCGTGTGTTTTCTCGCAGATCTTGGATGAAGTGGAGAAGAGGAGGGAGATGTCCCCAGCCCTCGTGCATCCCTTCATGCGCAGTGTGATGGAGGCGCCGTTCCCTGCCCCGGGACGCACCATCACCGTGAGGAGTTTCCTGCCCGGAGCAGGAGATGAGGTAACAGGGATCAGGATGGGCTTCCCTCTGTTAGTGGGGTCTCTGGGGCACGGAGACTCTTTGCAAGCTGCCCTGCGGCGGTGCTGCCTGTAAATAATTAGTCTGAGGAAAATGCCTGGAGGTCACCAGGGAGGTTGTTACAGAAACTGGCTTTCTGTGGAATCCCCTACATTGGAAGTGATTCCCTGCCTTTTAAGGAGGAGCTGTTGGGGAGTCCTCAGTGCTGCACCGACTGCCTGGGCCCTGGGGTTCCAGTTAGGATCATAGAGTATCCTGAGCTTGAAGGACCCACAAGGATGATCCAGTCCAACTCCTGTCTCTGCACTGGACACCCCAAAATCCCACCCTGTCCCTGAGAGCGTTGTCCAAACACTCCTTGAGCTCTGGCAACCTTGGGGCTGTGCCCACTGCCCTGGGGAGCCTGTTCAGTGCCTGACCACCCTCTGGGGAAAGAGCCTTTCCCTAATATCCAACAAAACCCTCCCCTGGCACAGCTCCAGCCGTTCCCTCGGGTCCTGTCACTGGTCACAGAGAGCAGAGGTCGGAGCTGTCCCTCGTGAGGAAGCTGCAGACCCTGATGAGCTCTGACCTCGGGCTCCTCTTCTGCAGGCTGAGGGGCAGCAGCTCTGGGCTCCCCCAGCACTCTGTGTCTCTCTCACCCCTCAGGTGATGGAGCTCTGCCGCCCCTTGGACTCTCGGCTCGAACACGTTGACTTTGAGTGCCTCTTCCAGTGTCTCAGTGTCCCCCACACAATTCGGGTCTTTGCCTCTCTCCTGCTGGAAAGGAGGGTCATCTTTGTGGCTGACAACTTAAGGTAATAACTGAGTGTGAGTGAGTAGTTCTTGCTGAGGGATGCTGTTACTGGATACTGTTATTTCTCCTGCCTTTGGGCCTGTTCCATGTGCAAGCGTCTTTACTTCTTGTAATTAGTCGCATTTGAAAACCTTCTGCACTTGCCACACAACATGTGCATGCTTAGAATTTGGAGTATGCTGTTTACACAAGGGGAAATATGTTTACTTTACCTTTTTAGTCTGGGTTGATGCTGATTTAGCTCCCCATAACTGACTTCGAAAGTGGGTGCACGGGACTTCTGCTGCTGCACACAAAACACTTGCCCTGAGCGTTTCTAACCTGTGGCCGTAGCTGAGACCTGAAGGAAACACTGACAATCCACCCTGTGCCTCTCTCACCTTTCCAGCACTCTGTCTAAGTGTGGCCACGCTGCTGTTGCAACACTTTACCCCTTCACCTGGCAGCACACCTACATCCCAGTCCTGCCAGCTTCTATGATCGATATCGTGTGCTCTCCGACCCCGTTCCTAATTGGCATTCTCTCCTGCTCCTTACCACAGCTCCAGGACCTGCCCATAGAAGAGGTGAGAATGGGGTTGGGGACAGTGTCAGTGGGATGAGGTTGCCCCCTCTGGAACAATTTCTCGATTCTGTCTTAATATAAACTCAGACTTCTGTGAGGAGTTGCTGAACTTGGCAGACACCAGTCAGGGTGGTCCAGTGTCATCAAAGATAAATAATGTTCACTGTTCTTACAGGAATACTCACTGTTCTTAGACACAGGCTGCAGTTAGGCAAAGCTTGTGTGACAGGACATTTAAAAACCAAAAATATGTTGGGTTTATTTTCTGTACAGCAACGTACCTGGTCACGAGTCAGTGTGTTTTGTACGTCTTTCCTCAGGTTCTCATTGTTGATCTTTGTGCTGACAAGTTCTTGCAAGAGGTGAGTGAAATAACAGTACCAGTCACTCATGCCAGAAAAAGGCATCAGTGAAAGAAAATAAAAACACTCAGGAAAAGCTGGTGTTCGTATGTAGACTCCAGTGGCTGAAGAAATACCTTGTAATCCCTTTGGACTGACAGAGAAGGGAACAGGCTTAAATATCCTTGTTGTAAGATTGAGGTTGCATGAGGAGGAGAGCTCTGCAAAGCCAAAGATGCTGCTTGTCTGAGCTGAATTTAAAAACAGATACCTGGTTTATTATGTGAAGGGAACCACTAAGATTCTCTGCTGCCTTCTGGCTGTCTCTCCCTGTACTTGCTCTGTAAAATACTTTCTCTTCTCTCATCTAGCTGGGATGTGTTTGTTGGTTTGGGTTGTTGTTTTCCCCAGGAGTGATAATCTAGGGAACAAATTATCACAGTTCACTTCTGTCTCTCTGCTGAACTCCACCTGAAGTGCTTCTGCATCACAGCACGAGGACCTACAAACACACTGGGATATTTATTACTAGTTCAGGAGGGTATTTGCTTCTCCTTTCCCTTGCCTCACTGTCCTGTTTTGCATTGCAGCCTGCAACTGGAGAAAGGTATTAAAGGATTGGGGTTGAGACTTGTATTTTCTCAACAGACTTGTTGGGGTTTTTTTGTTGTTGTGTGTTTTATGACTGGTGAAATAAGCCTGGGTCTGTGTCGTGGCTGTAGCATGTTGGCCAGTTGTGTGTGTGGCTTTAACAGAACGTATTTGGAGGGTGCTGAGCAGATGTTTTTCATTTCTGTGTCTACAAAACAAATAAACTGCTCCACCAAGATCCACCATATCGCAGAGTAACTCCCCTCTAACTGCTTTAGGCACGTTATGGATATTTCTAATCTGTTCCCTGGCTCTGCTGCTGATGGATCTCACGCAAAAATCCTTCCTTGGCCAATTTTTGTCTGTAGGTATCAGATGAAGATGAGATCCTGCCTCATAAACTCCAGGCTGCCCTTGTACAAGTCTTGGAAGAACGAAGTGAAATTCTGTCACATGGGCAGAGTGACACACAAGGTACTTCTGTGCAAAATTTCCTGTGGAAAAGTGTTTTCCCCATTAGGAGATCTCTACCGCTGCTGTGGAGTTGCTATAAGAATCAGCATTAAGAAGGGACGTTTTAGCTGTTTCACTCTGATCCTACTGAGAACATCTTCCTTGTGAACGTGTGAGAAGTTTGGTTGTGCTGACAGTTGTTCCTCTTTTCACAATCAGTATGTGCAGAGCTGTGGTTTTCCTTGGGCCAAGGGCATCAGTTCCTGTGCTTTTGAGGGGTTTTTTTGATTTTTCTTCAATGGCAGAGACAATGCTTTTCTCAAACAGAGAGTTTCTGTACTTTAGAAGGTACTCTGACAGGTCATTTTCAAAGCTGGACTGATTTATACATAATCCATCAGATAAGGAAGTGTGAGAGTTTTAAAAAGCATTGGATGGCTTCAGAGAATGGCATTGTCAAATGATGTAATTCCGTACACATGAGAAGTAACAAAGTTAGTTTCAGTGGATTTGTGTTCTGTAGTTGAAGAGAATAAAAATTATCCTGTTATGAGCAGACAGCTTATTAGACACAAGATGTTTGGCAGGAAAAATGAAATTTTGAATGTTTTAAGTACTGGAAAGGCTTTAGAATTGAACCTGTCCCAGCTGCAGCACAAAGCTGACGTGGGAAATTGAATATTTGAACTGTGACTTGTTTGATATCAGAGAGTCATCTGAGATTTCATAGTCTGAGACAGCCAGCCCGAAAAATAACTGGGATCACTAAAAAAGCTGCTCCTCCTCCTCCAGAAGAGGAATGACCAAAGTGATGGGAAAATCCCTCCGTGTCCTCCTCACAGGTGACATGACCCTGAACTCGCTGGTCTCTGAGGCTTTTGTGCAGTTCTTTGTGGAGATTGTGGGGCACTACTCCCTGCACATGAACGTCACGGAGAAGGGGGAGAGGGTGTTCCAGCGGGAGCCCTTCCGCAAATCCCACGTGTCCCGCAACGTGCGCCACTTCCTGCAGTTCTTCATGGAAACACAGATGTTTGCAGGGTTCATCCAGGACCGGGAGCTGAGCAAGAGCGTGGTCAAAGGTAGGTCTGGTCTTTCTTCTTGTCCTGGGAAGTTCCCCTGTTGGGATTTTGGCATATGGAATAGCCCCGTCCTCTTCCGGTTACTCGGCAAAATTCATCTCACGAAGCGAAGAGTTTTTGCATCTCTGCTCTCTGGGCTCGGTCCTGCAGGTTACAGACACTAAATGCAGGATTTCCTTTCATAACCTTGTTAATCATAAAAGATGCCACATGGTAAAAGGCAGAGTAACTCATGTAGGTGAGTGATTTGTAAGTTTTGGGGTTTTTTTTCTCCTTAGGCCTTTTTGAGGTCCGTGCCTTGGAGTATTTGGAGAGTATTCCAGAGACGGAACGAACCGGAATGAACAAAATCCTTCGCAGCCTTGGTAAAGGAAGACCCTTGATTTTTGTTGATTTTTAATTTTTTTAATTAATTTTAGCTATTGAATAATTAATTTGATGCAAAGGAGAACAGGGCCCCTTCGTGGCTTGTGCACTTGTGTTCCTTGTTTACGTTTGCCCCTTCAGGAGATGCTGAGTACTTTGCAAGATTTTTCTTTTGGTTTTAAGTTTTTGCATCTTTATTTAAAGTTTGTGGGAGCTGCTGCTCTGGGAGATGTCCAGATCCTTAACTGTGATCCTGGCTGAGGACACACTCAGGGGGCAGAAGTTGTGGCCATGTGTGACTCAGGCAGATGCTCCTGGAGTGTCTCCACCTCACAGAATCCTGGAATGGTTTTGGTTTGGAGGGACCTTAAAGATCATTTTGTCGCACCCCCTGCCATGGGCAGGGACACCTTCCACTAGCCCAGGTTGCTCCAAACCCCGTCCAGCCTGGCCTTAGACACTTCCAGGGATGGGGCAGCCACAGCTTCTCTGGGCAACGTGTGCCAGGGCCTCCCCAACCTCACATAAATCTCCTAAAGCTGTTTTTTTTCCCCCGCAGGCAGCAAAATGAAATTTCTCCAGAAGAAGTGACCGGGCGCTGCTGCGGGACAGCGGCGGGACCGGGGCGGGGGAGCTCCTTGTGCGGGGCGGGGGC
>VXAY01002919.1:849182-904992 GCA_013399855.1 Oxyruncus cristatus
GGTGCCGCCGCTGACGCCCGCGGCGCCGGGGCCGTTCTCGCTGCTCGACACGTGCGCCGTGTGCGCGCAGAGCCTGCAGAGCCGGCGGGAGGCAGAGCCCAAGCTGCTGCCCTGCCTGCACTCCTTCTGCCGCCGCTGCCTGCCCGAGCCCGAGCGCCAGCTCAGCGTGCCCGTGCCCGGCGGGGCCAACGGCGACGTGCAGCAAGGTGAGCACCGCGGGGGCTTTCCCTGCTGGCAGCGGGTTGTCCCGGGAAGGAGCGCGGGGTTTTCCCGCTCCCGGCGCGGCCGCAGGAGCTGCCGGTGCCGCGGTGCTGCTCGGGGGGTGTTCCGTGTTCGCGAGCGGCCGCTGCAAGTTGGGAAGTTGTTGGGACCCAGCGTGTGAATCGCTTTCCGTGGGTTTTGAACACACGTGGAAGGAATGGAGCTGTTGGACAGGGCCCGGAGGAGGAACCAGGTTGATCGGGAGGGATGGAGCAGCTCTGCTGTGAGGAAAGGCTGGAGAATCGGGATTGTTCAGCCTGGAGGAGAGAAGGTTCCGGGGACACCTTGTTGCAGCCCTTTAGTACCTAAAGGGGTGCTCTGTAAGACTGCTGTAACGAGTACTATGAAGAAAGATGGGGACAGACTTCTTATCACTTCTTGTGACAGGACAGGGGGTAGTGGCTTTAAACTGAAGGAGGATCGGTTTAGATTAGATTTAAGAAAGAAGTTTTTTACAACGAGGGTGTTAAAACACTGGCACAGCTTGCCCAGAGAAGTGATGGACGCCCCAGCCCTGGAATCATTTAGGATCAGACTGGGCCAGGCTCTGAGCAACCTGGTGAAGATCCCTGCTCGTTCCAGGGGGGTCTGACTGGATGAGCTTTAAAGGCTGCTTCCAACCCAAATTACTGTTTTGTTTTGGCTCTCAGGGAGGGACTGGGCAGCCTCAGTTCTGCAGCATTGGGATAAGACGTGTTTAATTAAATCCGAACTCACTGTTGCTACGGTGTTACTTGCCCAGGTGGAACGGTGGGTCCACTGCACCTGCTTTGCTGTGAGATAAAACCTTGCGGAGCTGTTCGTCGCTTGAGTTGTGCCCAACTTGTGCCAGGGAATGAGAGCTCCTTCCAGGTGTTCCTATCAAAACCACAGCCTGAGTTTTAATTTTTTTTTTTTTTTATATATATATTATACGTTCGGGGATGGAATTGAAAAGCTTCTGGAGCTGTAGATGGGGTGACTCACGTGCTGTGGTGTATAGACCAATTTAGGGCCTTGGTAAGTGGTTTTACAGGTCTTAACTGGGCCCTCTGGTCAAAGAGACCTTGTTTGGTGACATCTTTGGACTCAAGTGTTTCCTGTGTTGCACAGTGAAGGAATTCAAACCTGGCTTGGTAGTGATTTGTTCATCCAAACTGTTCAGAAGTTCATCTAGGATGTTCATCTAGCTCTTAGAAAATTCATTAGTTTTAAAAAGATGATATATTAAATATAGTTTGTAAATACACTCACTAAAGCGCTGAGATGGTCTTGTGATCCATCTTTTTAAATTCCAGCTTTTGCCTTATATCATAGAATCACAGAATCCCAGAATGGTTTGGGTTGGAAGATCATTTTGTCCCACCCCCTGCCACGGGCAGGGACACCTTCCACCAGCCCAGGTTGCTCCAAGCCCCGTCCAACCTGGCCTTGGACACTTCCAGGGATGGGGCAGCCACAGCTTCTCAGGGCAACCTGTACCAGGGCCTCCACCACCCTCTCAGGTTAAGTGATATGCCAGTGGAACACACAGAACTTGGCAAACTGGGTCTATTTTATTAGGAATTCCAGGATTATCCGAGTCTCACTGTAGAACACAGGTGTGGGAACAACAGGAGGCGTAGCTCCTGCACTATATATAGACTGGAATATCACTTCTTGTAGTACACATTTTAGCAGTGCTTGTTGGTGGGCTTTGGTGTAGGAAGGGTTCATCTTTGGATTGCTGCAGCAAAAAGTTTTAGATTATGTGAGTAAGATGTGGAGTCTGGAGCATCTCTGTTGTGAGGAGAGACCACGGGAGCTGGGCCTGGTTAGTCTGGAGGAGACTGAGAGGGGATCTCATTAATGCACTTTAATATCTCCAAGTGGTGTCAGAGGGTGGTGCCAGACTTTTTTCAGTGGCAGGACGAGGAGCAATGGCCATAAACTAAAACACAAGTTCCGCCTCAACATGAGGCAGAACTTTTTTCCATGGAGATGGCAGAGCACTGGAACAGCTGCCCAGGGAGGGTGTGGAGTCTCCCTCTCTGGAGACATTTCAAACCCACCTCGACGAGTTCCTGTGTCAGCTGCTCCAGGTGACCCTGCCTTGGCAGGGGGATGGACTGGATGATCTCCAGGGGTCCTTTCCAACCCCAGCTAGTCTGGGATTCTGTGTAGGGTCTGGGAGAGTGTTCTGGTAAGGATGTGTGTGATCCATCTGCAGTGATCCATTCTTACCTGAACACAGGAATTGCCCAGCAGGTCAGTAAAGAACCAGCCATGGACCAAAAAATGCAGTTTTGTGGACAGTTCTCTCTGCGCCTTTTGAGTGGAATCAGTTGAGTGACACATGGGACATTACCAGTAAATCAGATAGAAAATGGACATTCTCAGCCTACTGAGAAGTACCACAGTGCTTAGTCATGCAGGTTCCTTCCCTGTTTTGGTAGTCACCAAGTGTTACTTCCACTTCTGCTGCTTCTCTGGTCTCCCTCAGCAAGAGCAGGTGCTTTTCTTGAAGGAAGAGTTAATGAGAAGTGCTACATGTAGCTATACCTGAAGCAAGTTATATTTAACTGCTACAGGTTGGTTCATATCCGTAGCACTGATGAAAGAATTGGTTTTACTCTTGTTTGCATATTTGTTGGGGGGAAAAAAATAGAAGTTTCCTGTTTGATGTATTTTAAACATATATATTCTTTTATGCTGTTTGTTCAACATAAGAAGTAGCATCTCACATAGAGTTTAGTGTCTTAATTGGTCATTGTAATGCGAGTTTTAGTTGGTGGATAGGTGATTTCTTAATGCCTGGTGTTTCACCTGTCCAGCTGGACTCTTACTTTGAGACTGAATAGGTTACAAGGAAATGTATTTCTATCCCAGTGTTCTGGAAAATGCTTATTCCTAAGTTAGAGTTACGGATACTGTAAAACAACTTTTCCTGCACCCACTGCTGCTCGTGCTCCTGGAAGATACGTTGTTTTGTGGTTTCACTGCCTGGCTGAGATATTTACAATCTCCTTTAAGAAGATTATTTCAGTGCAGAGAATGTGTGGCTCTCCCAGCTCCTTGGGAATGTCATTTTTCATTAGGCTAGAAAACTAAACGAGTTGAAAGATGCTGTCAGAATGCCAAGGGGAAACGTCCACAGTTGGTTGTGTGTGTAGACTGAGGAGCAGCACGTTTACTACTGAGTGCTGTGCTGTGTAGTACCATAAATTAGTTGGATATGCTGAATTCAAGTCCCAAACCCAGTGTTTGTGTACTTAGAAACCATGTATTAATCACCTCTTAAGTTACGCAGTAATTGTTTTTAATTCACTGTGAAAGGGGGACATAAGTGGTCTGATGGGTATGAGAATGTGACGTATCCCTTACACTGAGTTGGGTGGTAGTTCCTGCGTTTTCAGTCTAGAAGAATAATGAAAACTCCTGCATCAAACAGACTTTTTAAGCTGTGTAAATGCAGCATCTTAATTCTAGTGGCTCTGAGTACTTAAGCACTTAAAGAACTGGTTAAAAGCAATATTCGCCAGTGCCTCGGACATGAAGCACAAAGCTTTAATTGAAGAGCTGCGAAAGACAAGTTGCTTTAATTGAAAACTGCCAAAGACAAGTTGCAATAATTAAAGAATCGTTAAAGACGAGCTGGTTTAATTAAGAGAAGTAGTTTTAGTTAGGGTTAGCACTGTTAAAGTGCCCAATACGGTGCAGTGGGAGATAGAGCACAAGAGATCACGAGAGAAGAGCAGAGAAGATGATGGATGGGGATGAGGGATCCAGGAGCCCGAGAGGATACCAGGGGTGGAAGACAGAAGGATCTGTCTCCAGGGCTGGAGCCCACCACCAAGGACAGACCATACAAGGCAGTGCTGAGCCCATGGTGGTGGGAACCCCTTTTCTGTGCTTCTAGTAATTTCTCTTGGCTTCTCCTACTTTTTTATTTCACGCCTTTCCCTCCTCTCTTTTTGTTTTAGCAAATAAAATTGAATTATTGTTTTGGAATCCAACATCTGGCCTCGTTTGTGCCAGGAATTTTCAAACTTTACTCCTCTCTGCGCTTTTGGATCGAGGCAAACTTTGCCTCTCTCCACCAAGTGGGTTGGAACAGTCACCTGAACCCTCTTGATTCTTTAGTTTTCTCCTGTGTTAATAAGTGAGGGCCATGAAGATGTGTTGGAGCCCAACACGAGTCCTGAAAAATGGTCAGTTTGTCTTCTGGGCTTCCTGAAAATCCTGTTGTGAAACTTAAATTTCAGTCTAAATTAACAGTGTATTTTAAAATGTTTCTGTCTGAGACCATTTAGGCATGTTTTCTTTTTGTAAGATTTAATATCTCTAATTGTTATAAATTGTGTTTTCTTATTAAATATCATGTCTTGTACAGTTGTGATTTAAGCAAGGATTGTTCAAAAAAAAAGTGCTGAGTTAGAAGTGGACCTTGAAAACAGTTAATTTTTTTTTTAAATGTATTTTTATCGTGACGGGTTTCAGTCTGATTGTTTCACTGCCTTGACCTGTGAGGGGTTAATTCAAGGTCTGATCACTGAATTAGGGCAGGGTTTTGATGTATGGCTGTGCAGAAACTGCTGGACCCTTGCAGTGCTGCAAGAGGTAAATATTATGCACGTGTAGTAACTATTACTGGTGTTCTCACCCAATAAATGAGACCTGGCAGAGATTCATTCCCGAGAGGGCTGATAATGCGCCAAGTTTGAACTTTAGACGGAAACTGGAGTTATTAAATTGGGAGAGTGTTTGCAAATATTTCCTGAATTGGGAAGTTTTTATCATCGTTGTAACAAAGTAAAGATCTTGCAGGACTTTAATTATCTCCTATTCACGTGGACACTGTGTGTGGAATCAGCCTGGCACGTTACAACCCAAAACAAACCTGTGTGTGAACCCAGATGTCTAAAATAACTTTGGTCAGCAGAATTGGGATTGTGGAAGATTGGTGACTTAATGGTCGGTGGGTGATGTGGCAGAGAGTTTTAGGCTCGTGCTAATTGATGTCTCATATGTTTCAAGAGAAGTTTTAAGCCTTTTCTGTAAGAGAAGTGGGATGGCAGGGCCGGGCGTGTCCAGCTCCACCTCCTCAGAGCCGGTCTGGTGAGAGGAGGATCCTCAGGGAGCTTTGTCCGGGTGTGTGGGGACTGTGCTGGGATGGCAGCGGCACAAGGAGCCTCTGCTGCAGTGTTTGACCATCCTCCTTGTAACGTGGGAAGTATTTGTTGCCTTGAAGCAAGGTTTGCCTTGTTCCTGCTTGTGCCTGTCACTGCTTTTGTGGAGCACCTCTGTGGAGAGCCTGCTCTCCCCATCCCTCAGGTGCTCGGTGCTGAGGGCTCTCCTCGTGTGTGTTGTGCTCCAGCTCTGATCACTTTGGTCACCAGTGCTGGCCCTGCCCCAGTTTGTCAGTCTGTGCTGTACTGGGGAGCCCTGTACTGGCCCAGCATCCCAGTGTTGCATCCAGAGCGCTGAGCAAGGGGAAGGATGGATGCCCTACCCCTGCAGCCTGGGACACGTGGGGCTGTTCTGCTGAAGGATGTGCTGGTGGCTCCTGTTCAACTTGTTGTCCAGAACATCCTTTAAACATTGGATTTTAGGGTGTTAAGCGAGGTCAAAGTTACTTGTTTATACTCTTGGATGTTACAAGGCAGCTAAAGAATAGATAAAGGTTTTTGTGTTACAGACTAGAGCTGATGTTGAAGGAGTTGGATCTTGTGAAAATAGGAATTTTAGTACTAAGTAGAGATATTTAGGAATGCAAGTGTTTGGGTTCAGTGTTTGAATAAATTTTGCATTTCTAAATTTGAGCTGCTGGAAGGAGTGTCTGTGATACCTCAGTGATGGAGGGGATCCAGTGGTGAGCAGTAGATGCTCCTGAGGTGCAGAGTGATTTTTGCAGTGCCTTATCATGGATCACCTACACTATGTGCATTCCATGCCCTCCCACATTCAGATCCAGAATCTCGTCACATCCATATGAACCTCATTCAGATCAATAACTCTCTTGGAGCTAGAACTTCAGTGCCTTTACTTTCCACTGTTGCTTTTTGTTCTCTATTAGGTTTAAGTGGTGTTTGGTTGGGCTGTGATGTGTTTATTTTAAGTTGACTGAAGGCTGCTTGAAGTCAACAAGTGAATGTGGATCCCTCAGTGTGGAGCCTCTTAGAAAAGTTCCTTATTTTGCTGTAGCTCCTGTAGTGTTTGTAGCCAGTGGATGAGTTTCCATGGCTCCTTGTGTGTTCCCTTTCCATCCCACCTCCCCTTTCTCTAACCCCAGGGCTGGAAGTTCCCAGGCAGCTTCTTCAGTGTCTGTAAATAAAAACTAGAGAACCTGATTAAAAGGATGGAAGTTCCCGTGTTTGGTGGGGAAACAGATTCATTCTTAGTGGCTCAGGAAGCCTTGTTGTTCTAGAGCTGGTCCCTGGAACATCTGAGGAAATTCTAGACGGGTGAGTGGGGAGCAAAGAAGAGTCAGAAAATTGCAGGTTTTTTCTTGAGCAGAAGTAATGGGTATGAGTTGAACACACAACCTCTGACTGGGCAGAATGTGTCTTGCCCAACAAAGATGGTCTGGGGGCACATCAGTCCAATTCAAGTGAGGTGAAAAGTGCCAGGAGCCTGAATTCCTGAATATTGAGCTGGAAGTGGGTACAAAGACTTGGCATGAGCTTTCTCTTCAGAGTGCCTCTGGTTTGATCCTACAAGATTGGAAGTGCAGAGAATTAATCTTTCCCCTTCCATCTCTGTAGCTCTCAAGCATCCTGAAAATTTGGGAGTATTTTAGTGGAGTTGGGATTAATATGTCAGCCTGGAGAAATGAATTCTGAGCAGGTTCTGAATAATTTTCCTACTGAAACTAGTTCAAGATGAAACCTGTTGAAAAAAACTGCCTGTTTTGAGATGCATGCAAATAGCCCTCAGAGGAGCGTAGTTAGCCTTGAGGAATTTTAAACATAAATATATACAAGATATTCTCAGAGTTATGAGTTGCAGTTAATAAGAGTGTTTGTGTTGCAGCTTGAGTTGGGAGCAGTAGATCAAAAGCATCTTCCCTTTGGAATCTGAAGTTCTTTGCCGTGTTCCGTTGTGATTTGCTGCTGGATTGTGATGCAGGGTTTTTTAAGCAGCCTTTCTGTTTTCGTGAAAACAAAACTACCTTTTATTCTCAGTTTGCTTCAGTTTCGTGCTCTCTGCCATCCTTTGATGTCTGTGGTCTAGTTCAGTGCGCTTTATCTAAATCATAAGCAGTTAAAAGGATTACAGAGATGCTACTCTCATTAGTGCTCTTAAAGGCTTTGACAAATAAGAGGATCTGATGTGCAATGTAAGGAGATGTGAGCGTAGCAGTTGTATAACTAATGGTGCAACATGTGTAGGAAAATTTGGGTACCTGCATCTCTTGGCTCTGACAAAACCCTTCACCTTTGTGTTGGTTTTCGGCTCAAAAGAGCGTCCCAGGTGAATGGCTCTGTCTGCCCCTGCCAGGAGACTCCGTACGAGTGTTCCAAGGAATCTGGGAGTCTCTTCTCCCTTATTCTAGGCTGTGGGAGCTCTGGTAGTTAGGGAATGGCTCATGATGTGAGAAGGTGAAACGCATCTCCCTCGGAGTGGGGTTGGCAATGCGAGGCGGGGTTTTCCTGCCGGCTGGGTTGGTGACTCTCAATCCAAATTTCCAGGTAAGAAGCTCTTCCTGCTTCTCACTTGAATCAGCTTTAAGAAACTCCATTTAGGCTACGTATTGTGTCTGTAACAGCAGATGGGGGACAGGGAATGTGTATGTTTGAAAATATTTTTGCTGTTCTGGAGCAAATTGTCTGAGAAAAAGCAGAGCTCGTTCTGAACCACATCATGAATTGGGAACGGGATGTAATTTATTTACCACAGTGCCACTGGGAACGGCAGGGAGGGGAAGATTTGGTACATAGAGCTGTGTATGTCGAGTGCTGTGGAAGAGAGGTCATAAATATTTGTGCTCATGGCTGTTACAGGTCTGACACACCATCGTGAGGTGTGTGATAAAACAAGTGGAAGAACCAGCAATGTGAGTCCTCTTAAATACAGTATAAGAAGCTTGGAAACCCACTCCTGTTACCTGCAGCTCGTGTAAAATAGTTCATCATTTCCTGTGCCCTGTCAGGTCCAAAGGATGATTGTTCTTGGATCTCTCCATGGAAGTGCTGATATTCACAGGAGCACCTGCTGAAGTTCAGGGGGTGCTTTATTCTTCTTTTTTCAGCACCTGATGTATAACAGTGTTCCTGCAGTTAATGCTGAGGGCATTATTTTGGTGACACTGTAAGTGAGGAAGGAACTGCTATACAGAATGTTTTAGACCCCCAGTGCAGAGTTTCACGTGGTGTGGTCAGAACTTCTGAAAGAAACTTCCCTTTTCTCAGCTCTTCGCTCCAGTGCTGCTCTTGACCTCTGGAGCGTCGATTTGTGGCTTCAAAGGAATATGAAAACATCTGTGAGGACGTTGGAAATCTTGATGGTAATAATTAGGATTGGGGGGATGGAGATCATAAATTAGTCTGACCTTCATAATTTATATGAGCGTGTCTAATTCTAATTCAGCTGTAATTTAAGAAAAAAAAAATATCGATCTTTTACCAGTAGTTTTGCTGTGTGCTGATGTGTTGCTCAGAAGGGGTTACATGGCTTTTTGGAAAGCAGAGTTACAGTGGAAATGTGTGTACCTTTTGTTAGCTTGTAAATTATCTCAAGTTTTGACAGGGAAGGATTTTTTTCTTTTATGTAATTATTATTTTAGTTTGATTTTGTCTGCTTTTGCCTCTCCCCTCACAAAATCAGGCACATCTGTATCTTTTCAGTGCTGCAGTTCAGTTTCTAGTACAAATGGTGCTGCAGTAATTTGTTTTATATTAGATTAAAAGACCAGGATATGAGATGTTTAGTGGCTCATGTATTATTGGCGAGCTCCTGTTGGAAATAACGGGTGTTGAGATGTGAAAAAGAAGTTTAATGTGCTGACTGAGAATTGCAAGGCCTTGTTGTCTCTTGAGGTACGTGCAGAACACGGAGGGCACCTTGTGTGTGACTTGTGTTTGAATGTGGAGGTGCCAAAATTGGGGGTTTAGCTGTGAGAGCAGGATCTGGGGCTACCCATTCCTTGTCTCCTCCCTGACAGAAGCAGTGGACAAGGTGGAATTACCCAGGGTCAGAATCCAGCCCATGGGCTGTCAGTTGTATCAAAAGGCTTGATTTTATTCCATCTTTCATTCATTCGTCCACTTTAAAACCAACCCAAAACTTGCTTTGCAGGGAGGGCTTTGCGTCTGTGGAATTTGACTTGTTGTTGTGTGAAGATTATAGATCTTGGGCTTCTGTTGTGTTGCTTTCTTACAATATCTCGTGTCTTTGACCCAAGACAGCACTAAAATAAGGTTTGGTTGTGGTCTGGTTTAGGTGGAGCAGTTTTAATGGTAAATATCTGAAATTTTTGCTTTGTAAGGATAATATACATCAGCTCCTAGATGGCTTTCATCCAGTGTTTCCTAAAGCATTTTGTCTCTCAGTAGTAAGAAAACCTCAAGGTTCTTCATACAGGGGAGGTTTCATTGTGTGTGTGAAAGCTTTTGTACACGTAGGTGCTGCAGTACGGGTTATTTTTCACATCCTGCTCTTGAGATGTGTTTGGTTTGATGGGACAGAGAATATATAGTTGGATTATTGTTGCTCTGCAGTGAATCTCCTGTGTTCTCAAGCCATCATTAATTTTAGCACTTGAGAAAATGAATGCTACTTCACTACTAATGTAATTAATCTCTCTGAAAAAAGTGCTGCTGTCCTCATTGAATATCCACAAAGGAGTTGAGCATCACTTAATTACACTTCTCAAAGTTGTTTCGGGTGTTTCAGTGTGTAAAGATATTTCCAATGGCTTGGAAAGCTTCTCCTTGAGAATTTTATTCTCAATAAATTGTACAGGAATTTGATTTAAGATCAAATGACATTTCTGTGAAGAAAGTATGAACCATTACCTAAGTGATAAATAGGTTTTCAAACCTTCATGTAGGTTGTTCATGGGCATCTTTAAATATCAGTTTGGTTCATGTGGTAACTTTTTTGCAGCTCTGCTGAGGACATAAAACTAATTTAGTGATCACAGAGGATAACAAAGCAAGGTAGTGGAATTTTATTACTGCATCTGCCTCCCTGACCTCATGGAAATAGGTTATATTAGAAATCTTCCTCTGTCATATCTGGGAGAATATTGGGACACAGGACTGCCATGGCATTTTCAGGAACATTCCCTGAGACACCCGAAATCTCTGGGCACGCCCCTCTTAATGCTTGTCTTGAGACTGGATGGACCACAGACTGTTAATAACAAATAATTAACAAGTGTTAGTTTTGCAGTCGAAATTAAATATTTGCTTGGGGAGAACAAATGGCTAAAAATACGCATTTTTTAGGGAGGGTGGGGGGAAGAAATAAATAGGAAAAACTGAGTACGATGTGGAAATCATCCCAACTTCATTCTGGCTGAGGGATCCTTTCCTCAAGAGGGGGGTGGGTTTTGCTGAGGGGTGTTTTTTCGGGGTGAAACCTGTTACAGCCACACGGTGCCCGGTTGTTAAGAGTAACGTCAGCTGTGAGATCCCACGTGAAAGGATCAGTCTGAGGGGTTTTGTGTTCGTTCCTGTCACCTTTGCCTGCTGCTGTCCGCGTTCTGAGAGCCGTGGCTGGCTGTGTGTTGCAGTGGGGGTGATCCGGTGCCCGATCTGCCGCCAGGAGTGCCGGCAGATAGACCTGGTGGACAACTACTTTGTGAAGGACACCTCGGAGGCACCGAGCAGCTCTGATGAGAAATCCGAGCAGGTATGGACTGGCCTCGCCCCAGATTCACGTCCTGTTTCTGTGCCTGGTGGTCCTTCCCAGGACAACGACTGTGTCCCTTCGCAGGTGTGCACGAGCTGCGAGGACAACGCCAGCGCCGTCGGATTCTGTGTGGAGTGTGGGGAGTGGTTGTGCAAGACCTGCATAGAAGCTCACCAGCGAGTAAAATTCACTAAGGATCATATGATCAGGAAGAAAGAGGATGTGTCTTCAGGTGAGTGTTTGGGTTTCGTTTTGCCCTGCCCCCTGTTCACCGTGTTTTCTCTTTGGTCCGTGTGAAAAGAGAGAGGGAGGAGGATTTAGGTAACAACCAGCTCTGTGTGGCTTTCCCCAAGGATTTGGGAAAGGTTTAGTAAAAAGTTGCCAGTGCAAAATTAGCAGCTCTAAAACTGTAATTTTTAACTGAGTTATTTGCTCATACTTTGTACAGTTTCACGTCCAGTGGAAAAAATGCTTGAAGTGTAGGAGCCAAGAAAGTGCAACCTTTGGAAAGGATTTAGATCCATTCTTAATAATCCTGGTTAGTAGAACAAGTAACTAAGTGAAGGGGTTGGAATCTGGAGAGCAGTGACATATTGATAATCCTGTCCATTGGCAAGGAAATTCAATTACATGTTTTGCTGTATTTTGTTCTAAGGAGCAATTATAGTTCTCCCAGTGGACAACTACATACAGAGAAGCTTAGAGTCATATTCAGTATGATCCTCTTGTATTGATATTGCTTGGTAAATGTGGAATTTGAGTTTATTTTAGGTTTAATCTCTCAGGAAAATTCACCCTGTGAAGTGTGTGTGGGATCTGTTCAGACGTCCAGCTTTATTAGAAGTTCACTTTTAAACTGTGGTTTGATTATACCTATTGAGGGAATGTAGAACTTGTTCTCAAAACAGGTCCAAGATATCTGAATTTTAGCTTAGAAATTTTGATTTGTAAGCGGGTTAAAAAGTCTGAGTCAATGTGGATGTATATGAAGAATGATCATATTGAGGAAGAGAGATCCTGACTTCGTTCTCTCTCTCCATTTAAAAAGAGTTAAGATCATCATGATTATTGTTTGTCTCCTTTCAAAGGAGCAAACACTGCTTTTCTTTCTGCCAGCACTTGTCAAAATCATATTAATAGTTAAAAATTTTGCTGTTGAGCTTAGCTCTTCTAGGCAAGGGTCTTATTTCCCTTGGTCTAGCAAATAAACTTCACTTTTGGAGAGGTTTCTCTGTATGTCTTATTTTTTTAAAGGAAATACTACCCATTTAAGCTTAAATTTATTAAATCTCTAGATGAGAAACCCTTAAATTAAATCAAATTACAGGGCCTGGCAAAGAATTACTAATGTTTTTCCAAGGAGTGCTAAATTGTGACTGTTAAGGTGATATTACAGCTCAGCTTTCCCTTTGATAACCTGACTGGGATGGTGCTGAAAAATGACTTCCAATAAAATGAACTTCCCATCTGAAATTTTATTTATCAGGGTTATGGGGAAGGGCTGGTCATTATTTTTTATTCTTCTTAGACTCAAAGATGTGCCCTGGAGACCTTAAATTTCTCTTAGTGAGTGCCAACTGTAGATTCATCAGCTCTCTTTCTTCACAGTAATTTGCATGATATAACAAACTTCAGAAACATTGGAGGCTGAGGAAGACATCCATGTTTTAAACCCTACCTGCTGTATGTTCCCAGGGCTGCTTTCCTCTTTGCTGAGCTCAAAATATCTTCAGAAAACCACGCAGCACTTTTTTAGTAAACTCAGAGCTATTTTTGGACATTGTTATTTTGCTCAAGTGGAAAACTGAAGCAGTTTAGGTGGGGTTTGAGTAACTCCTGACAGTGTTTGCTTTTGCAATTACCTCTTGGTTGTGTTTGACTTAATGGGGCGTGTAAAGGTTTTGAAGGGATGACTTAGAAAACCTCTGGGTGTTTGACAATATAAAGATTTGAGAGTTTGGTGCATCCTTGAGTGTGCCAGAGCTGAAATCGTACGGAATTCAATCTTTAACCACACGTATACCTGGTGTTTGTGTGCAGTTTCGCATTCTTACAGGTGTCAGTGTCTTTTGGGTGCTTGGGAGAGGAATTCCTTCTTAAAAATAAAGTGGAAACAGCTATAAACCACTGACACTGTAAATCATGAAATCATTAAGGTCGCAAAAGACGTCAAAGGTCATCCAGTTCCAACCAGTAACATAATGTATTCACAGGGACTTTAGGGTGAGAACAGGTCTGGAGTTGTCTTTTTAAGTTCATTGCTGTTACTTAGCTTGGAATTGAGTTGTTTCGCCTTTCAGATTGTCCAGATTTTATTTTAAAATCCACAAATGGTTTATGTTTAAAAACAGAGGCCGTGGGAGCATCTGGTCAACGTCCCGTTTTCTGTCCTGTGCACAAACAAGAGCAGTTAAAGCTTTTCTGTGAAACCTGTGACAGGCTGACGTGCAGAGACTGTCAGTTACTGGAGCACAAAGAACACAGGTACAGATATTCCCGTGTCTTAATTCCCGCGGTGTGCTGTCTCAGAGGATGAAATGGCATTGAGGCAAACCAGTTGTGTTGTAACTACCCGTTGCATTTACTCTTCGGTGGACTGAAATGATCACTTGCGAAGGAAAATGCCTGGAGCGTGACTTGAAGCAGTCCCTCGGTTGAGCTTTTTCAAGTCTCTTAAGATCAGATTCAAAACAACGCGGGCTGAGGAGATTTGGTGTGGTTAAGGTGTGAACTTTGCCAGTGCTCTGCCCCTCTGTTCAGGGCTTGAATGGAAATTCCTGCAGCCCTGAGCACCTTGGTGCTTTTAAAGAGCAAAAGTGATACAGTGAGTCAGGGGTGAGGTCATTTTTTGAAAGGGCAGATTTTATTGTGCAATAGTCTTTTCAGCATAGGGGGATTTTGTAAAGGAAAGTCTAAATTTTTCCCCACAGATGAATATATTCTTCTATTACCGAGGGGAAAATGGTTTGGTTTTAGTTGGTTGAAAGTTGTTGCCTCATTCCAGATGAAAAGAAATGCTGAGTCTGGCTCTTTGCTGCCCCAAAAGCTGAAACCTCTTAAGATACAGTAAAACTTCCTGCTCTTTAGGAGCTCTGTCTTATAGTTCTTTGAATGTCTGAACAAGTGTTTTTCAGTGTTATAATAGAGAATCTGGAAATAAATACATATTTATCAGCCACTGCACCACTGTTTTTTCTAGTCAGGCTACAAGTGAATCTTCTCTGTAAAGGTGCAACATTGAATTTAGTGTTGTTTTTCCCAGAGTAGTTGATTATTCTCAGCCTGCTACAGCAGCCTGTGGAGAACTTTTACTTTTGAAATTAGCATTACTAAAATATTAACAGCCTCAAATATCCTGCTCTGTTCTTTCACAGGCTTGATCATAAATATCCTGGAAGACACCCTTGTCACAAAGTGTGATTTTTCTGGGATACGTTCACTAACTTGTTCTAGTTGGTTTCTTTGCATCTATTTTGGGCATGTTGCTAATGGATTAACAGATGGATCTTGTTCTTCTTACCTGTGCTCTTCCAGAAGGAGAAGAGGATCCTTTATGTGATCCTTTAATGTGTGTTTAAGTGATCAGTGCATTTTCCTCATCAAGCTGAGGTTGCTGGTATCGACCTGAGCTGCTGTTCCATAGCTTGCTATCCTGGGAAATGATGCAGTGCATCCCTGTGTGGTTGGAGTTCATGTTTGCCACAGAGGTTCAGTTTTATGGACACTAGAAAAGGGTTTTATCAGCACTTAAAACATTTCTCACACTGATCAGCGCATGCAGAGTCTGTTTTTTTCGGTGTGTTCTGTCGTATTTTTTTCCAAATGTTACGGTTTTACACTTGAATTGGGAACCCTTGTTTTCAGCCTTGATAACTGGTGTCTTCTCTTGCGTGTTCAAAAGGTACCAGTTTCTGGAAGAAGCTTTTCAGAACCAGAAGGGTGCAATTGAGAATCTTTTGGCCAAACTCCTTGAGAAGAAGAATTATGTAAATTTTGCAGCTGCCCAAGTTCAGAATAGGTAAGTTCCCCGAAAGGATTTACTATTAATTTGCCTTTTTTACTGAATCACAGCGAGACGAGTGATGGGATTGGAATAACACATTTGGGTTGATTCTGTATCTTCAGTTGTATTGGACTTAATTTTCATAATGTTTTTTTATCCTCTGCAAGTCAGTTGGAAGTTGTTAAATATCAGACGTTGTGTCTTCTGTGGCAACTTTGAGTAGAACCAAAGATCTGACACATTTATTACAGTTTTGGGAGGGGGGAGAATAAAAAAGGCAAGGAAACCCATCTTATGGTTTCTGTTTCATTCAGCTCTAGGTGAGAGAAGGGTTGAAATATTGAAATATTTTTATGTTTCAAATGAATGCCTCTGATAACTGTGTAACAAAAGCTTGGTTTGACTTTGAAGAGGAAATTGTGGTTGGTTTTGGGGTTTTTTAGGCAGCTTAACTGAAGATTCCCAGGGTTTGCTCAAATTCAACGTCATGTTAAATACTGTATATAGAGACAGGGCACGTGATCTCTGCTGGCTTTTCACCCACTTTGGTGACGTGGTTGTGCTGCAGCTCAGGGAATTCCACTGTGGTTCTCGGTGGTTTTATGAGCCTTCTGCAACTTTCAGGTCATTTGCAAAATGACACATCATCTGGAGGTGGAAAGTACACGACCACAGGTATAAGGAGAAGTGCTGATGCAAATTTTTAACTCCTTGTGGTACCACATACTTTAAAAAAAAAAAAAGTGTAAGGGAAGGAGAACATATGACAGAGGCAAATGTGTGAAGATGGAAGCAGTGGAAGTTGATATTTTTATGTGCTGATTGATTTCCATGGAAGTCTTTGCGCTGTCTGACAATACATTTCTGTTTTGTTTTGGTTTTTTTTTTCTGATAAAAGAAGTAAATGAAACTAACAAACGAGTGGAACAGGAGATCAAAGTGGCAATATTCACCCTCATCAATGAAATCAATAAGAAGGGAAAATCTCTCTTACAGCACCTCGAGGTACAGTTAAGAGAACAAAGAGTTTTCAGTTCCCAGTCCCCTCTCACGAACCCACACGTTTGAAAACAGTTTGTTTGGTGTGACTGCAGGTGTTGTAATACTAATGTTGCCTCTGAAATCTCTTGTTTACCCTTTCATAAGAGCCTGTGGCTCCTTTAATGTCTATGCCTCGTATTCAGAATCGGGCTCATTGTGAAGGAGTGTCTGAAAGTCTCCTTCTCATGTTCTCTTTGCCATGTTTCTGTGTTATAATGTAGCCCTGAGGTGTGTGTAATGTAATCTTTTCCTCAGGTAGCTTTTTTAAGGTTCATGTAAGAATAGACACAGCAGTCTTATGTATTTTTAAGGGAAGGTGTAAAGCTGGTATTTAAAGTTACAGAGATTGCAGTAAAGGAGACAAAGGCTCCAAGCATCCTTTCCAGATAGCACATCCTGAATAATGTTTATATTCCGACTTCTATTAAAATCCATGAAAATGTAACTTATTATTACTTCCTTTATCTGAGAGGAAATCCATCCTAGGAAGATAGTTAATTGCATATGGCCAGTCTGCCATGGTTGGGACTGAAAAATTTAAGATCAAGTGAATTACAATAGATTTTTTTTTCTGGTTAAGGAACAATTATGTGGCAAGGAAATGGAACATTCCTGGAAGAAAAAACTAATTGGATCATGAGTAAAAGAAATAATTTAAAATTACATGAATTTTGGCTTTTCTTGATTACCCAGTGTTTGTTACAAGCCAGAAAATTGCTCCCCCAGTTCTGCGATGTGCTGCTGGGCCCTGGAAGAAATTGGGGGAGAAACTGGTCCTGTTTGAGTCGTTGATAATTTTCTGGGATAAAGCAGAGGCTCTTCACTGAGCCCACAGTCATCCCTGCACTTTGATACCTCTGGGAACAATGGTGGAGGGGAATATTAGATAATTATT
Organism: Oxyruncus cristatus; assembly: GCA_013399855.1. Lineage (NCBI taxonomy): Eukaryota > Metazoa > Chordata > Aves > Passeriformes > Cotingidae > Oxyruncus > Oxyruncus cristatus. Next base: position 866,198 of record VXAY01002919.1, read on the forward strand.
GATGGTTCTAGCACCCTGAGAGTGAACATCAGTAAACGCTGCTTTGCTTGGGACATTTTCCTCTTGCTCCAAGGACTGGGATAGCAGTTTGCATTTCCCTGCTGAACCTGAACCCCCCCCCATTGTAATAAAGTTTTTGTTTCTTTTTAGAATGTAACAAAGGAGAGACAGATGAAGTTAATACAGCAACAGAATGACATCACTGGTCTGTCACGACAAGTGAAGCACGTGATGAACTTCACCAACTGGGCGATCGCGAGTGGCAGCAGCACCGCCCTGCTCTACAGCAAACGGCTGGTGAGGGGCACCCTCTGACTGTCAGCCTGGAATCTGAGCTGGAAGGGATCACAGCATCATCCAGTCCACCCCTGGCCCTGCACAGACACCTCAACAATCCCACCCTGTCCCTGAGAGTGTTGTCCAAACGCTCTTTGAGCTCTGGCAGCCTTGGTGCTGTGCCCACTGCCGTGGGGAGCCTGGTCAGTGCCAAAACACCCTCTGGGGGAAGAACCTTTTCCTGATATCCAGCCTAAACCTCCCCTGATACAGCTCCAACCATTCCTTTGAGTCCTGTCACTGCTCACAGAGAGCAGAGATTGGAGCTGTCCCTCACGAGGAAGCTGCAGCCCCTGTTGAGCTCTGACCTCAGGCTCCTATTGTCCAGCTAAAGAGAAGTGACCTCAGCAGAGCAAGTGACCTCAGGCACTCCTTGCGTGGCTGTACAGAGTGGGCTGCACAGTTCAGAGAATGATTACTCAAAAAAACTTCTACGTATTGTTGCAGCTTCACTAGATCATATCCAAGGAAGAGACAATGAGTTGTTCATGCATCATTTAATATACTAAAATCCCCCTTCTGTAACAATGGGATAGATTTCCCAACTTGGAACACCGCTTTTCAATTCTAAATTAAGGATTTAGGGATATTACTGTAGAAGGAATGGGGTCAAACTCTGTAAAGACACCTCAGTGTTTCACTTGAGTCACTGCATTACTATTATGGTGTAACAGTGCTGCTCTTTAATCCTCGGAGTGAAAAATGAGCTGTGCAGTGGATGATTTTCCTGGTGAATTGAGAACTTGCCAGGCTGTGAACCCAACTTGCTGTTCCCAGTCCTTGTTGGTGTTTCACAGCCTGAGCTCTCTGGGCAAATGCACGCTTCTTATTTCTCTTTCTGCGTTTCTTTGTCACCAACAGTCTTGTTTTTGCTTTCCATCAGATAACGTTCCAACTACGGCATATTTTGAAGGCACGTTGTGATCCCGTCCCAGCTGCCAACGGAGCGATACGCTTCCATTGTGACCCCACCTTCTGGGCCAAGAATGTTGTCAATTTAGGTGAGAAAATTGTGTGTGCGTGTTCTGTGTGGCTTGAAAAACTCAGTTGAGTTGGGGGTGTTCATCCAGCATGGGTGAGTTGGAGTGCAATACATCTGTTAATGCAGGAGACCGAAACTCTTGATTATCCTGTTTATCTGCTCTGTTCTTTCTAGTAGCAAAGCTTTTTCAAAGGCTTATGGGAACCAATGGGAATGGTTCTAGGAATGGCCCTAATCCTGGAATGGTTTGGGTTGGAAGGGACCTTAAAGCCCATCTCATTCCACTCCCTGCCACGGGCAGGGACACCTTCCACCAGCCCAAGTTGCTCCAAGCCCCGTCCAACCTGGCCTTGGACACTTCCAGGGATCCAGGGGCAGCCACAGCTTCTCTGGGCAACCTGTGTGAGTGTATTGAAGTGTAATCACTTAGACTTTGCAAAGCACAGGTTTTGAATGAGAGAAGAGGGAGGTGAGACCTGTTAGCACCTGCTTGTGAACTTCTCTGTTGGATAAAACTGCAGTAGAAAATATAAAAATATCAGCTTTTGTGTGTACTTGCTGCTTTCTCTGAGTCCACTATCCAGGTGGTGGTGTTCCTGTCTTCGGTCAAGGAGGGTTATTCCCCGGGGCAGGCAGTGAAGGAAACAAGAAACTCCTATAAAAAGGGACATGCAGAGTCCAACGAGTACATATTAACAGTCAAAAACAACATTTTTGCCTTTTCCCTTCAGAGAGGTAACCTGGTCCACCACATCTTAGGAAGGCAGGGCTTGCTTGTAGCAGTTTTATGTCATGTTTATGTAACCTGTTCTTAGTCATTCAGTTGTGGGACACTCTTCACTGTCACCCAAATATCTCTTCCCAGGCTTTGCTTCCCCAAATTTTTTTTTTTTCTCTTCTGTTTCTCATCTTTTTTGTGCTGAACACAGAGAAGTCATCTCTGTCTGTCTTGGCTTTTAAGGCTATGCAGTTCCACTTCTTTCACTCTTTCCTCACAAATCATGTTTTTAATTTCGCAGTTTCTTCTTGTAAGCCGAGTTCTCTTTTTGTTTCTGTCACATGTGATTATAGAGACTTAAAAAGGAAATTTCAAGCTTAAATTGCTTTTTTACTGCCACTGAGGAAACTGCATTAGAAACATCTGAATATTCTGCATGCTGATGGAGATTTAACTGTTTATTTTTGATTTTGTTTTGTTTAGGTAACCTTGTCATTGAAAATAAACCGGCCCCTAGTTACACTCCTAATGTAGTGGTTGGGCAAACCCCTCCAGCAACAAACCACATCAACAAAGCTCCAGGACAGATCAATCTTGCACAGCTTCGACTCCAGCACATGCAGCAGCAAGTTTATGCCCAAAAACACCAGCAGCTGCAGCAGATGAGGATGGCACAGCCATCTGCATCCGTGCCCAGGCAGAGCAGCCCCCAGGTCCTCCAGCAGCAGGTAAATGTCTTGTACGTTGTTATTTCGCTCATAATTTTAAAATTGCCCTGTCAGATATAAACTTAGAAAGCAGATTATAAGCTAAAATCTTTTGAAATTTGACATCCTTTAATGTGATGGCTCTTGGCTTTGCTTGATGTTATGTTACTAGTAATCCTACTACTGTGGGAAGAGATTGGCTTCTTTTCTCCGTGTTGAAAGCAAAAATTTTAAAAAACACAAACCCTTGCAGCCTCCCAGGTTGATCAGCATGCAGACCATGCAGAGGGGTAACATGAACTGTGGGGCTTTCCAAGCACATCAGATGAGAATGGCTCAGAATGCTGCTCGTATACCAGGAATACCACGCCACAATGGACCTCAATACTCCATGATGCAACCTCACCTTCAAAGACAAGTATATCCTGTGTACACGCTTCATTTGTGCCATTGTGCCAGACTTTTCATTCCAGTAGATGGTACCTCCAGCTGTAAATGTGTTCTATCTTGTCACCCCTGTAACTCACAGCCGCACACATTTTATGTGCTCTGCCATGTTGCATATTGTACGGTGACATTTCTGTACTGTACGGTGACATTCTGTGCTGAAACCTTGAAAGTGAAGTGTAATATTGGTGTTGCATTTTAGTTCTGGCGAGCAAAACGTTTCCACTTCTGCAGTGATGTTCAGCTTTTGGGTTTCCTTAGAGAATGCTGAGGAGTAGCCAAGTTCAAAGTGGTGTAGTTGAGGGGTTTTAATTAAACCAGATTCTGAAGTGTTTTTAAATTCAAACCTGAAGCATGATGCAGAGCTCTGTATACCATTAGGAATAAACAATTATTTATAATGAATATTGATGGGACTAAATAATCAAAAGTGAGTTTGTATTACTCGAAACAGTCACTTTCTTCTTAAAATTTGTAGAGAGATTTATGAACTCTGAAGTTGTCTTTGGAGGAAGTAATTGCTTTAAAAAAAAAAAAAGAAAATGTTTTGGTGGAAGACGTGCTACACATTTAGATGTTTAGCCACATAAAGTGTTTTTTTTTTTTTCTTTCCAAGCTAAGAGAAATAGCAGCTGCTTTGCATTCAGTGCTGTCAGGTGCCGTTGGTAGCTGTGAGTTTGGTTTTGGTTGAGGTCCGTCACACAGTGCACGTGTTGCGGTGTGCCTGCAGTGCCTGCCCTGTCTGTGACACAGCCCTGCTCTCTGCTCTCTCCCTGCAGCACTCGAACCCTGGGCATGCTGGGCCTTTTCCAGTGGTTTCTGTGCACAACACCACAATAAACCCCACCAGCCCCACCACAGCAACCATGGCCAGTGCGAACAGGGGGCCCACCAGTCCGTCCGTCACAGCCATCGAGCTCATCCCCTCCGTGACAAACCCGGAGAACCTGCCTTCCCTGCCAGATATCCCCCCCATCCAGGTCAGTGGTGGTCATCAGGCACTTACACTGGAATGATCTGCTTTCCTTTCCATCTGATGGGGTTTTTTTTGTTTTTTTTTTTATTTGGACACCAGTTTGTGTCTGTGGAATGATACGATCGTCATTTAAAATTTAGATTAAGATCTTCAGCCCTTCACACTTGGGCTGTTTTCTCCATATAGGATTGACCTGCTCCACCTGTTAACCTGTAGATTAATCGGTATTTAATGTGTGTCAGATGGTCAGATCGAGACTTTAAATAATCCCAAACAATGTGTTAACTTCCTTTCTTCCACAAGGCCATCCTGTGGGAAGGATATCACCAGAATGGTTGAATAGTTGTGGAAAATACCACTACAATAGTTGAATAGTTGTGGAAGACATCAGTAGAACAGTTGAATAGTTAAGAGATCACTAGAATAGTTGAATAGTTAAGATATCACTAGAATAGTTATGGAAGATACCCCTAGAATAGTTGAATAGTTAGGGAAGATATCCCTAGAATAGTTGAATAGTTAGGGAAGATACCCCTAGAATAGTTGAATAGTTAGGGAAGATACCCCTAGAATAGTTGAATAGTTAGGGAAGATACCCCTAGAATAGTTGAATAGTTACGTATTTTGAGTGCCCTGAATGGTGATTTATTCAGGGTTTAAATTGCCTGGAGCTTCTCTGTGATATTCCTAAAGGTAGCAGAGACGGGAAGCACAGAGGGAAGGTGTCCCACTGCTCCACAGAGGGGCACGAGCTGAGATAGATTTTGAAGTGGAGCCCATTTGGAGAGGTCAAAAGAATAATTTAATGTACATGTGGAGGCAAAGAAAGTAAAGGTAACATTTTCTGCAGGAGTGTTTGGGAGGCCAGGGAGAAGAGTCTTCATCTTGACATGTTTACATTGAAATGCTCATATAAAGCATAGGAGATCTGGTCATTATACAGGAAACAAAACCTGAATTCCACCCAAGCAGGTGGTCTGCTGTAATACCAACAGCAGCTCTTAAGGTTTTAATCTACAGAGTGTGAGAATAGTAGGGAAAAAAAGAATCACATCTCAGTGTGAGCAGTCTGTAATGCTCATTATGCTTTGCTTACTCATTAGAACAAAACACCAGTGTGAGTGGTGTTCACCTGCCCATATTTGAAGCTCATGAGACACCAAGTTAGAAATATTTGTTAGTGGGATAGTCCAGAACATTAACATGCAACTTCCAGGTGCACTGAACATGCAGAATTCTGTTCAGATGCTCTTTTTTTTATAGCTGTTCATGCAGTAGCTGTTGTGGATTTTAGTTGGATTTAGTGGCTGGGGAGCTGTTAGTCCTTCAAGCTGCTTGGAGCATTAAAACTCGAATACAGTGTGTTTCAAAACATGTTATCTGCAGTTATGTTGTCGTGCAGTTAATGGCTTTAAGCAGTTACAGCAGTAGGGTCCCTGTTTCCTCGGGTTTAACAGATACTGAAATCTGTGTGGAAAGTGAATGGGAGGGAGATTTCCCATCACATCAAGGACAAACAAGTTCATGGTTTCCCCTAATTGCGGAATGACTCTTGCAACAGCAGTAATCTGGTAGTTCATGACTAACAGCACGTGTCTGAGTAACACTGAGCATCTGGGAACCAGAAAGTTTGGAATGACTTGGAGTAAGTGCAGCCTGGGACCATACTGGAAGAACTCTGATTTAGGAGCCTTTGAAAAATCTCATTTTAAATGTCTGATTTGAAAGCCTGATCTTTTTATAAAACTGATGAAAGTGTTTGCTGGTGTCCCAAGTCCTTGAAGGGAGAGTGAACAATTCCAGTGAAGACACCGATCACAGTTTAAAGATGTGCAACTGTTACAGAACTTGAATTAGACCTCTCTGATTCAGATTTTTGGGTTTTTTCTTCTTAGCTTGAAGACGCTGGTTCAAATAGTTTAGATAACCTGCTAAGTAGATACATCACAGGCAGCCACCTCCCCCCACAGCCCACGAGTACCATGAATCCCTCCCCAGGACCTTCAGCTCTGTCTCCAGGGTCATCAGGTAAGTGTGATGGGTATTTGTGGTATTTCAGTTGAAAACAATTGCTTACCATTATCTGCTAAAAGGAAAATGATGTGTTATTGAAAATCTATTTTGCTCAGAAAGAGATTCTTCTGGAAATTTAAATTTTTACCCTCCTTCAGAAAAGTTTTTATAGTAACAAACTGCCAGCCCATGAATGAAGTATTCCAGATACGTGTAGAGAGAACATTTTTGTCCTGTGTTACCACAGTCCTTTTTTTTTTGTGCATCAGAGGACATAGTTCAGTTAGTGTCTCCAAATGATGACTGGCTGGACCATTCTGAGGTTTGGGAAATAAGTTTATGGAATAGCTGAGTCACAGAAATACACCCAACAATCATTTGAGCACCGTCATTGTGAATCTAACCAATTAATGACAGAGATTTCATTATGGACGTGAACAAATTAAGTCACCAGTACCTAAGGCTGAGTTATTTAAATACTGAAAATGTCCATTTCTATTAGTTAGAAGATGATTTCAATAACTAGGAAGAAGTTTTCTTGTGTTGGGGTGGGGAGGCCCTGGCACAGGTTGCCCAGAGAAGCCGTGTCTGCCCCTGGATCCCTGGAAGTGTCCAAGGCCAGGTTGGATGGGGCTTGGAGCAACCTGGGCTGGTGGAAGGTGTCCCTGCCCATGGCAGGGGGTGGAACTGGGTGACTTCTAAGTTCCCAAACCATTCTGGGATTTCATACGTGTTTCTCTTGGTCTTCTCTCCAAGATGCTGGGGATGAATGAGTCCAGCAGTGGGACTGACTTACTTCTCAAAACCTGCATGCAAACCACTTAGAATTTGCTTTTTTGACTTTATTGGTGGATGTCAGTGCATGAAATTTGATGGCATGGTGGGCTGAAAGCTTTAGCACTGTTTGGATTAGCTGAAATAATTACTGGGTCTTTTACCAACCAAGTGTTGTCTTTTATTTAATCTGATCTGACCAAATGACAGAGAACAGCTGACATAGGTGACTTACTAGATTAGGCTATTTTAACAGCATTTCTGTTGTTACTCAACACTAATCATTGTAGTGGAGAATGTAAATTTGTACCAAGTCAACTTCTGTGCTGCTTCTTTGCAGGTTTATCCAACTCCCACACTCCAGTGAGGCCACCCAGTACCTCCAGCACAGGTAGCAGAGGAAGGTGAGTGAGTGTGTCACATTAACACTGCCAGGCTGAAAATTCAGACATGAAGAATTCAAAAAAAAAAAAGAATTAACAGTGGATTAATAGGACTTTGATATAATTATGACTCAAAACCAGAAGAATGCTTACATGAAGATTTATATTTTTAATTTTTTTTCCCCTTCGCTGTGATTCTCTGTTGTAAACTCGAGCCTTTGTAAATATTCTGACATGCTTTACCTTTCATTTGGGAAACAGTTACCTACATTCCTTTGCCCTGATGATTTTTGCCTCTTCTTTATGTGCTGGTGTCTTTCTAGCTGTGGCTCCTCGGGCAGAACTGCTGAGAAAACTGGTGTTAACTTCAAGGCTGACCAAGTGAAAGTAAAGCAGGAGCCCGGCACAGAGGAAGAGATCTGCAGCTTCTCAGGAACAGTAAAACAGGAAAAAACAGAGGATGGCAGACGGAGTGCTTGCATGGTAAAGTTAGTTTATGCAGCAATATGTTGTGGTTGTCCTAGCAGCATGTTTTAAGAAATTGGAAATGAAGAAAAAAAGGCATTTTATTCGTAACCATCATTCCGAGAGGTGATTTTCCCTGGCAGTGCTCTGCCAGGCACGGGGTAGTCTGTCCTGTAAATTTTATCTTCAACTATTAAAATTAAATGCCCACAGTGTAGTGGTTTTACTGCTTTTAATCCTTAATTAATAAAAGCTGTAAGTCACCTACTAATAGTAGTTCCTGGATATTCATTCATATGTTATTACATGCAGAAATCTCCCAGTCAAAAGTTCTTATGCCAGAGCGTTAATAAGATACTCATCCCAGAGAATATTTTTCAGTGTTTCCCCTAGCTATGCTTGATTTGATGGGATTGTGTACTGAGAGCAGGGTGGTGGATTGGAGGATTTTTCCTAATGACAGTGAAAGTTTAGTTTTTCATAAATGGTCAGTGTGTTTGGCCTGAAGGTTCAGCATATTGTTGTATATCAGGAGAAATGACTGTGTTCTTGAAAGGAAGGACTTGTGAAAAAGTAGCTTTTTTTATTTGCACCTCAGCTCTTCATAATGATTTCCCACTTATTTTGGGATGTGAGTGTAAACATCCTTTAAACAGTGGATGGCTTTGGAATTCCAGCATAGGAAGGAAGACGCCCTTCTAAAATTGCCTCTCTCCGCTTCTCATTTCAGCTCAGCAGCCCCGAGAGCAGCTTGACGCCACCACTCTCCACTACCTTGCACCTGGAAAGCGAATTAGAAGCGTTGGGAAGCCTGGAAAACCACGTGAAGACGGAGCCAACGGATCTGAGCGAGAGCTGCAAACAGTCTGGGCACGGGCTGGTGAACGGCAAGTCCCCCGTGCGCAGCCTCATGCACCGCTCGGCCCGCGCCGGAGGGGAGGGCAACAACAAGGACGACGATCCCAACGAGGACTGGTGTGCTGTGTGCCAGAACGGGGGGGACCTGCTGTGCTGTGAGAAGTGCCCAAAGGTGTTTCACCTCACCTGTCACGTACCGACACTCCTCAGCTTCCCCAGGTACGGGGATCGCTGCCGTCCCAGAGGACGTGGGCTCGTTCGTGGGGGAGGTTGTCCATAGTGCCAGAACTTGTGTTTCACTCAACATCAGCTGGTTCTGGGTGATTTCTTGTAGTAAAACTTCTAGTAAGACTTTTCCAGTGCCTGCCTGAATTGTTTGTGCCTGGACAATGTTTAGGTGATAAACACGTGATCTCTCAGATCGTGGTACTCTTACGTAAAGTTTATTTTAAGGCAAGATGAGAGTGGTGGTGTAAAGTATTAAAACATCATTGGGAGAGGAATATGAGGGCAGGGAAAATGGCCTTGACTGGCTGGATTATTGAGAGCATTAAGGGTTATTCCTTATCTTTGGATAGTCAAGTCTTTACTGCAGTAGAGTGTGAATCTGCAAGAGTGAAAAATCGTTGTAGTCACTGATGAGAATTTGCCCCTGGATATCTGCAGTAATTGTGGTTTTTCTCTTTAGTGGAGAGTGGATATGTACATTCTGCAGAGATCTGAGCAAACCTGAAGTAGAATATGACTGTGACAATTCACAGCACAGCAAGAAGGGGAAAACAGCACAAGGCCTGAGTCCTGTGGACCAAAGGGTAGGTCTCAAATCTGCAGGAATCTGCTTTCTAGGAAAAAAATGCTTTCTCAGATTAGCTCCACCCCACTGTTTGGAGGTGGTTTTGCTGTGGCTGCAGCAAATGAAATGTAGATGTGGCTTTTGCAACCCAGCCCAAAATGATTATAATGAGATTTTTCTTGCTGTGAGATGTGGCCGCATCTCCAGGTGACTGTGGGAATGTTCTGCTGCATTGGGACTGTAATCAGTTAGCTAAAATTTTATGTAGACACATATTCTGTATTTAAAGGCATCATTTAACGTGTTCTTAACTAGAAGTTCTTGGAAGGTTACATCGATGTAACCGTCCTAAAATAATTCTGGGAGTTTGGTGTGTTAAGTCCACGCTGTCAGAGGTGCTGCAGGTGCCTTTTTGGGGAAGGTGTTAATGGCCTTGACAGTCAGAATTAATTTTAGCTTTATCAATCAGCCTGTGTGTGAAGTTTTCTCAAATCAAAACCCTCCAAAGGAGTTACAAGCAAAGCGAAGAAAAATATTTCAACAGGGTGTTTTTAGAAACCTCTGGGTTTGGTTTCAGATTGTTTCATTTTGTCTCGTGGGGAAAAGAGAAGTCTGTAGCTCAGTCCTGTCCTGTTACATGTGGTTGTGATTGGACAGAAGCAGTGAAAGTGGCTGTAGTTTGCTGGTTTATTTTTTTAATTTGCAGTAGATTAGCATGCCCTCACCATGTTTAATTTTAGCCCTTGGCTTTTGTTTCGGAAGAAGAAAGCAAAGAGGAAGAAACTTGTGAACATTGAAGTGGTGTTCTGCCTCCTAAAAATTATAACTTTCCTAATTAAGCTTTTGGGGGTTGCATCTAAATTTTCTAGTACTGAGCTGTTGAAGTACAAACCTATTTAAAATAGGAAGGTGTGAATTTCTGTGCTAAGGATAAATTAAGAGTATTAATCTGAAGCTGTTTCTTTCTTTATAGAAATGTGAACGACTCCTGCTTTACCTGTATTGCCACGAGCTGAGCATTGAATTTCAAGAGCCAGTCCCAGCCTCGGTGAGTCTCCTGGGAAACGGTTTGTGATTTATTTCTCATACATAACACCTCTGAAAGTCTAAAGTTGAAGGAACTGACTTTACTAGAGGCATGTCTCCCTTGATCAGTCTAGAAGGTCTGGCAGTCATCCAGCATTTTGTGATACTGAAAGAAGCTGATTCTGTGGCTTCCCCATGCAGATGCTTCACTGCCAGTCTCCAAAACAGATACTTAAAAATACTTTCCATCAGCAGTTATTGACTTGAAAGAAGATGTCTCAGGATACCCATGAAATTCAAAGTGCTTTGGGAGAGCTCTTTTTTTTCTTTTTGGACAAACTTTGCAATGAAAGGAGGAAGGAAACTGCTTTGACTCTTCTGTTTTCAGCTGTAAAAGAAGTAACTGTAATGAAAAGCCTTTCTGTGCTGTGATAGAGAATAATGCAATCATTTGGGTTGGAAGGGACCTTAAAGGTCATCTCATTCCACCCCCTGCAGTGGGCAGGGACACCTTCCACCAGCTCAGGTTGCTCCAAGCCCTGTCCAGCCTGGCCTTGGACACTTCCAGGGATCCAGGGGCAGCCACAGCTTCTCTGGGCAACCTGTGCCAGGGCCTCCCCACCCTCCCAGGGAAGAATTCCTTCCCAATATCCCATCTAACCTTGCCCTCTGGCAGTGGGAAGCCATTCCCCTTTGTCCTATCACTCCATACCCTCGTAAAGAACTTTTTAAACTTTTTAAACAGTTGAAATTATTTTTGTTTGCTGAACATGCACGAAGTGTATGACGAGACCAACTCACTGATAACCTTCAAAAACTCAGCTGCTCCCGTGAGCTCTGTAGTGATTTTAGGGGATAAATGGCTGTTTGTTTCTCGCAGATACCAAACTACTATAAAATTATAAAGAAACCAATGGATTTATCCACGGTGAAGAAGAAGCTGCAGAAGAAGCATTCCCAGCACTACCAGACTCCCGAGGATTTCGTGGCAGACGTCCGGTTGATCTTCAAGAACTGTGAACGGTTTAATGAAGTATGTTAACTTCCAATCTCAGCACCCTGCTCTTTTAGATTTAAGATTTATTTCAGCATGGTTGTGCAGCTTCTCCAGTTAAAGGCTCTGCTGCCAGCCCTAACTTCCGCTTTTGGAGCAGATGCCGAATCAGACACGTGAAAACCAAACCAAACAAAGGCAACTGCAGAAATACTTGTGGTTTTTAGTTAAATTGGGAGTTCAGCCCTTCACAGAGGGAACTCTTAAAATGCTTTCACTGGTATGGATCTCTGACTGAGGGGCAGGGTGACCTCGTTACTGAGTGAAGTGCTTAGGAAGTGAGGTAATAAAGACAAACAAAGTCCTTAAAACTGTTTCAAACTGTACAGATTGTTGTTTTACACTCATGAAATGTGGTTAAGTTCCATTGAGAAGCTTCCTCTACTGAGAAGTGCCTTTCTGAAGAATATTCTGGTTCTGGTACCTCACTGAGTACAGGAAAGCTTTAAGGTTGTTACTGCCAGTATTGACCTTACTGCTTTAGCTCATGGGTAGTTGGGCTTTCACAAAAACCAGTTTGCAGTGGATAATTTGGATATGGAGTCGTATCTCTTACTAATTTTGCAGTGATCCCATCTCATAGTGAACTGTTTGTACCTTACATGGGAAATGTGACTTGGGGAGATGAATTACCTGAGTGTTACTGCTAATGGGGCAAGGGAAGAATAATCTGAGTATTGCCAAAAAATGGTGGTATCGTGGTGAGACAGAGTAGGAGCTCAGAGGGTTCCTGATTTCTGACAAAAGGCATCACAGGGAGTGGCTTTCCTCTGCCCTTAGAAATGCATAAACAGGCCAGTATTTCTCTGTACAATGTAACCTGGATTTGCAGTGTTTGGGCTGCAGTTCTGGCTCCGTGCAGAAGTAAATTGAAGGGACTGCACAGAGCTGCAATTAAAACCCCCCCAGTAAAAATCAAGGTTAATGATGTGATGCTGTAAATGCTCACAAGCATTTGGGACTTTGACAGCCCCAACTCCTTTCTGTCTCTGCATTAGATGGAGGTTCATGAGCACTGGGGAAGGAGTTGCAACTGTGAACTTCTCAATTAAGGGAATTAATGAAGCAGCTACTGCAGGGTAAAACAAGCTGCAGCTCTCAGGGACCAGAGTAAAAGAAGGGAGGAAGGACTGAGGGATGTGATGGTTTGCTCTTCTTTTTCTTTTTTTTTTTTTTTTTAAACAAAAAAAAAGATGTTTCAGCTTGTCTGGCTTATGGCAGAAATTGAGTCCCCTTGACCTCTCACAGTGGCATCATATCCAGTGCCTCTAAGCCAAATGCTTTTAAAAACCAGAAATCCAAGTGGGGGCAGACCCCTGGAAAGCAGTTTCCTGGAGCACTTCTCTCCAGAGTGAGACTTTCCACAAAAATGTCCAGGCAACTAAACTTTAGAACCAAGAAAAGCAGTCATGAGTAGCAAATGACTGGGAGCTACTTATTTGTGCGAGAGTTGTGTGTTTTGTTGAAGGTTTATTTACCACCTAAGACTGTCTTAAACCTGCTGCCTCTTAAGTTTGGGAACTAAAGAGCTCAGCCCATAACAAACTGTGGTGTTTGTTATGGCTGACTTTAGTCATCCAATCCTATGCGATCTGGTAACTTTAGGAAGGATTATAATTTCATTTTTTTTGACTCTGGTATCCTTTTTAGATGATGAAAGTTGTTCAAGTTTATGCAGAAACACAAGAGATTAATTTGAAGGTAAGCGTTTCAGACCATGCACACTTGGTGAAGGGATGTGCATTTCCAACAGGTGAATATTCCTGTCTTCTTTCATTCACAGGCTGATTCAGAAGTAGCACAGGCAGGGAAGGCAGTTGCATTATACTTTGAAGATAAACTTTCAGAGATCTACCCAGACAGGACCTTCCAGCCTTTGCCTGAATTTGAGCAGGAAGAGGATGATGGTGAAATAACTGAGGACTCCGATGAAGATTTTATACAACCACGTAGAAAACGCCTAAAATCAGATGAGAGACCAGTGCATATAAAGTAACCTAATGATATGGACCTGAAATTTATTGCAAAAACTGTTATTTAAGTGTTCCTGGAATATTATCATGCCTACAGTGGCCATCTTGAAGAAGCTGATAGCTTTTTAAACAGTATTAGATTACAAAAAACACTTGTACAGAAAAACATTCGCATCAAAAGGGGAAAAAAACCTGTATTGTAAATTTTTGGTGGTTTGTATTTTTTTTTTTTTTCCCTTGATCCTTTCTTTTCCTGATGGAGGGGACACACTCATCCTGGTCTCACAGGTAGAGGTGGAGGAAATGTTGAAGAGAAGCAGATTTGATAAGAGATGTTCCATGTACAGATGAGACTGTGTAGGAGAACGTTCTGCAGGACTGGACCAATACAGTGACTGTTCCTTGCATTACACTGCAGTGTAAACTGTGAGCAAAGTCCCTGAAATCCCCTCTCTGTGTGAACTCAAGTGTGTGTTGGTCATTGCTTTGGTCACCTCATTGCAGCAGAATTGTGAATAACTGGTCTTCTGTGTCGATCAATTGTTGACATTTTGCTTTCTTTACTCCATTTTATGTGTAGCAAAAGGAAAAAGAAAAATATCATTAAACTGTTCTGAATTGGCAAGTGCAGGAATGTGAGTTTTTGACAGGTAGAAAGAGTTAAGCTGGTGGCAACAATCTCTTTCAGTAGGATGAGGTGTATTTATTTATTAAAATCCTGTACCCAGAACATTTTAATGGAGTTCATGGCAGAAGTCTCAGCGTTGTCATCTGTCCCTGATCCCCCTGATGAGGCAGAATGTTCTTTCCAGTATTCATTCTCTAGTTTTCTGTACTTAAAATATAGACTGAAGAGGTAATAACTGGTTGGGGTGTTTTTCCAGTCTTCCTAAATATCAGTTTCTAATAGACCACTCGGCAAACAATAACATATTAACTACCAAATGTGTAAAATTTCCTGTATTCACTTTGTCTTATTTGTAAATAGTGAATTGAGATTTCTTGCAGATCAGCAACATTTGCTGAACTGTTTTTAAGCTAATATGTATTCTTATTGATTGTTCCTATCAAGAAAAGATTTGTAATATATGCTATTTCTAACATTGCATTCATTTTGAGGTTCTATCTTATTTTTCTTAAGAGTTACTTCTCAGAACTTTCTTCAGAAGCAGCTTGTGAGCGAAAATGTCCAGAAAGATTGGAATCAGTCTGAGTGTGGGTTACCTGTCCATCCTCTGAACAAAGCACTTGCACAGACCAGGACTTGGCTTTGAGTGGGTTTCTGGTCAAACAGGGAAAACAGAACAATCTCCCAAATTTCCTCAGTGAGCCTTGAGGCACCTCTGCAGTGCCTTGCCCTTGGACACTGCCTTCATCCCTGTGAAATCAGGGTCAGCACAAGGATTTATAGTTGGAATAGTTGTTTTCTTTGCTGACAGAAGTCAATACTAGAAATAATGAATGTCATTTCTGGCCTTCGTATCGCTCTTGCTAAAATAAGGTGAAGAACTCATGTGATCAGATGAGCTCGAGTTGACAGACTCTTCAATCTGCCATAATTTGTGTGAATATAGCAATTTCTGTGGTAAATCCCTGGGGGTTTGGTGTCCTCAGCAACTCCTGTGACATTGTACACGCTTTACCAGAACGGTAAAGGGAAATATTTGAGCACAGCATCAAATTTGAGATCTGCTTTACGCAGATCACCGCAGAGTTGGTTACTTTTCCTAAGAACCAACTCCCCCTCTCTCATTAAAAAAATGAGGGGACTGAAGGTATTTGTGACTTCAACCTCACTTCTTCACTCAAACATTACAGTTAAACTGGTTGGGGTTTTTTTTCCATTTCTCAGATACCAGCAATAGTGATGGTTTAAATTTAATTTTTAGCGGTTTGTACGTGAAAAGAAGAGGAAAAAGGAATTCCATTTCAACACCTTAAGTTGACAAAGAGCAAAAGCTTTGCCCATAGAAAGGCTGACGTGTGTGAATAGGACACTGGTAGTGACAAGGGATCATTTCATGGCTCTGTGTATTGCCTATTTATGCATTTCTAGTTTCTCAGCTTCATTTTGCAAAAGGAATATTATTAAAATTATCATGAAAATAAGATTTTTGTGAATTCTCTTCACTCGGGGGTCCCTGTTTTTACGGCGTTCACACTCTTCAGGTTTTCTGGACCTCCAGGCCTCAGCTTTTGAGCTGTTCCCTGGGCACCAGCCATGGATTGAATCCTGCAGAGCCTCCCAGCCTGAGCCAGAGCATGGGCTGGGCACGGTGGGATCCCCTGGGAGCAGAGTGGGAAGGAGGAGGCTCGTGCTCCCCGGCTGCTGCAGGAACAGGACCCTCTGCCTCCCACCGAGACCCCAGAGCACACGTTCCATGTTTTGGGACAGCCTCTCTTTTGGGGTGGCCTCTCCAATCATTCACTCCCTACAACAGGCAGGAAACTTGTCCAGCTCTAGGTCAGCAGCTTCTGCCCCCCCGGGAGTAAAGCTGAGCTTGGCCTCACTGAGTCCGAGCTCTTCTGCACAGGTCCCACTGAACCCTCTCGAACTGGTCCTTCCATCCAGCCCCCCCAGCGTGGGCACCCGCAGGTTATGTGGAATTTTGAATGTGTGCAAGAAATCTCAGCTGCATCTTTTATTTATAGATCTTTCCCCCCCCCCTCCCGCCCCCTTCGCTTTGGAACTCCCCAAAACAACAATTCAGTGATGGTTTTGAAAGCAGCAAAGACTTGAAAGGGTAGATAAGCTCTGCCAGTCCGTTTCCTGATCCTGTAGGCTGGGTGTTCATCACAGAACTGGGAAGGGGTTTGCTCAGTGAGAGCTGTTTTTGGTGCCTCGCTCTGTGCAAGTTGTTCAGGAGCAAATTAATGCGTTTGTGTTAATGAGCCACTGATTTCTCGGAGCTCCTGCTCCGTGCCAGGTGCTGCGTGTGCAGCGTGTGGGAGTTGATTGTACCTGGGGATTTGGAGCACACCTGAACACCAGGAGAACTTGGAAAAGGCAGGGCCAAGCCCCTTGCTGTGATCCCAGCGCTCCAGCGGGGTTACAGAAGGGATCTGGCTCTTGGTTTAACTCTGCCCTTGTTTAAAACACTCGTAAAAATTCGTGTCTCAGTTTCTGTTGTGAATGACCTCGAAGTTTAAGTTAATCCAAAGGAGTAAAAGGCAACTTGCTTTTGAAATGGGAGTGAGAAGTGCACAGTGGGGGCTTCTCAATTCCCTCAGAGGTGTTCGTGTAATTCCTGGTGATTGGTGCTAATTCCACCAGCTGAACGGGTTCAGGGTTTTTATTTAAATATGCCCTGAAACTTAAGCGGCCTGGAGCATAAGAAGGCAGAGTTTTTATCCAAAAAAAATTTAAAAAAAAGCAGGTTCCCCCAACCTCTGCAAACAGAAATGCTCAGTTCAGTGTGGAGAGGTTGCTCCTCTGTGAGGGACATCACCACTGCTGGTCCTTGTGACACTTGCCTGTCACACGCTTTGTGCTGGAGCAGTGAAATGTTTTATAAACGTTTCTGCAAGTCGCAGGAGCACAAGTCCTTAAAGTGAGCCCAAATTTCCGTTTCATCCCCTGGTTTGTTGGCTGACCTCGCAAAGTTTGGGTTACGGCAGCAGTATTTTGGAGCTCCGCGGATGGTGTTGGGCTTTTCATCGTTTTTCTCAATCTCTTCCTTGGAAAAAAGCAATAAAAGTGCTTTGTGTGCTGCCTGTCAGCGTTGACAGGAATCCTTTCCTTTGGGTAGTGATTTTACAGGGAAGTTTGTATGCATATCACCGAGGCCAGCTTTTAAAAACAAAATGTGCAGCAGTTATTGATGACATAACGTGGCATTTTATTTTAAAACCCGGGGGAAGTTCCATATTTTTTTTTTAAGAAGTAGGTGTTTGAGCAAGTAACGGAGGTACCTTTTTAGAACAAAAATGTGTATGCCACCGTTGGCATAGACGTATTTCAGATGGGACATACAGATTGCATCTTTGGGTACGGTGATTTATTGTATCTTCTCAAAATGTGTGTACAGAAACTCTTCCATCTACTTCCAGCTTGCCTATGGGGATCCTACTTTCTATGCTTTCTAACCTATCAGGATTGACTTTTATCTTCCCAAAATCGCAGTTAATTTGGGAGTCTCTGTTATAAGTGAACTATAAAATGTCTGAAATGCAGTTTTGGCCTTTTCTACAACAGCTGTCTTTAGAATTTATGGAATTTCGACAAGGAGAGGTACTGAAATATCTTGTAAGCTGGACTTGTTGCAGGATTCAGGCTGGAGTGACCTCCCCTGACACCTCTGCTGGCCTGCAGAGGGGGGATTTTTAGGTTCAGAACACCATGACACATGTATATAATCCTATACAGATCTGTGCAGTTCAAAGCTTGTTTTCCATGTAAACGTACTCCTGGAAGGGTTAAATTCATGGCATTCTTGGATTCTTCAATGCTTCCATTATTGGAACTGGTCCTTTTTTTTGCACATTGTAGACTTGGCTCATCTTTTGATATGATTCTTCAAAAAAACAAGTGCTGTTTCTGTGATACTGTATTATCTGAATCATCATATTTAACTTCTTTTTTAAAAAAAAAAAAAAGTTATCGTTTCTAATTGTTCTGTTCCTGTGGTTTTTGCTGGTGTGTAATTAAAAAAAACGAAACTTTTCTTTCCCTGGTTATTTAATACTTTAGCTGCCTGTAAATATCTCTTGTTAAGTGCTCTGGAATGTGCTGTAGAAGTTGTATTAGCTCAGTTTGAAGCATTGTTTGAAACCTATTTTGGTTTGGTTATTTCTATTAAATCCGAAAAAATCCCTCTTTCAGTTGGAGTTTTCTTTTTTTTTTTTCTCCAGGACATCCGTCAGCTGCAGATTCACATCTGGCAAAAGACTTCCCTGAGACCTGCAAGTGTGGAAATAGGGTGAAAATGGGGCTGCAGGAGTTCAGAGGTGCCCAGCTGGGGCTGCGGCATCCAGACAGAAAATCATTTGGCACCTTGGTGTGGAGCACAGGGATTTGAAGGTTTCTCAGGTTTTTGGTTTTTTTTTTTTTTTTAGTGGTGCGGGGNTTTTTAGTGCTGCTGGTCATCCTGAAATTGGAGGGGACAGTTCAAGGTGTGCAGCTCACAGGGCTGCAGTTCTGGGGGTGGGATGGGATGGGATGGGATGGGATGGGATGGGGATGGGGATTGGGATGGGATGCTTCCCAACAGAGCTGACAGCGCTGCCGGGCGTGGTTTTGAGGGGTTGTTCCCCATGACCCTGCTCCACTAAACACGAAGAGGGAGCTGAATTGGATTGCTGTGTGACTCCTTAGGGTGACACCTCGCCTGCCCTCTCTGTCACACCCTGCTCTGCACGTGGCTCATGGTTCTCCCTGTTGGAAGCGGGTCCGTGGTGAAGGCATGGCCGGGGGCACTGTGTCCCTCTGCTTAATAAATAAATGTGTGTTTTGGGGCGTCGGGGACAGGATCCACGGAGCAACAGTGTGTGGGTGATTCCAGCTCCAGGGCACAACCCCTGGGTCCAACTGCACTGGAAGGGAGGAGGAGAAAGAGGAGGAGGAGGAGGAGGAGGAGGCTGCTCCTGCACCCTCTGTACCTTTTGCATGCAGTGGAAAAGCTGCACAGATGGGATGCTGATGTGTTCCTTCACCTCGGAACTGCAGTTTGGTGTGAGTGCCTGCAGCTGCTCCCCACCACTGATAAATCCCATTTCTTGTGTGGGTGTCACTACTGGAGCAGTCTCCTGACTGTCCAGAACTAAAAGCAGAATTGGGCCCACAGATCTTGGCCTGTGGCCCAGTTCAACTAATGGGAAGTAGGAACTTGTCTGGTTTAAGGATCCATGAAATGACTGCAGCTCCCCCAGGCACCAGCATCACTCGAGCTCCAGCTGACCGTGCAGACCTGCAAGAAGACAGTAGTGTGAGCTTCACCTAAGCTAAAATTACCTCTGAATAAATCTTTTGCAACCAATGACAGGCCTGGTAACCTGGAATGCCAACCAGCTTGGAGGTATGTCTGTGCTTCCATAAACCTGTGCAGCTGGTGAAGGCTCTGATCCAAGCAGAGTGTTGCGTGTCAGCATTTACCTCCAGGCTGTAGCTCATAACTAACTTGCATTTTGCTCTCAGTGTTTGTTTAAGTGCTTGTGGTGGCTCAGTGTCCCAGGAGCTCCATGATGAGGGAGCTGAGTTCTAGAAGAGCTTCAGTTGCCTTCACCAAAGCACAGACCTGCTCCTGCTAAAACAAAGAACACCCGCAGTCCCACCAAGCACTCGGGTGGCCTCTCCAGCCTCTGCCACCCACAGCAAAGGAACAGGTGGTTTGAAACTAAACCCTTGCGCTTGAGGTGGGTTTTGCTGCCAGACCAAACACTGGCAGCCCGAGGTGGTGCTGGCTCTGCGTGTGCTGGACGTGAATGGATGTCTGGATGCTCTGCTCAGCCTCCCCACCCCTCCAGAGCGGGACCCGGGGGCTCTGCTGGCACGGGAGGAGCAGTGGGGAGTTCTTGAAGGGCTGTTTGGTTTCTCTTTGCCAGCTGCTGCCTCGCTGTGTCCAGAGCACTCCCAGCTCTGCCAGCCCATCTGCTCCAGCTCTGCCAGCCCATCTGATCCGACTCTTTTGGTGGGTTGGTGTTGGCCTTTGTGGCTGGACTGGCATCTGTTGCTTTCAGCCCCTCTCTTTGACTCCACTCAGTCCCTGGATTCCTTCCATAGGCTTGCTTGGATTGTTTTCCTTTAGTATCCTGGCTTTAATTCTCCTGCCTTGCTCCAGTGACACTGAGCTGGTCACCCCATCACTGAGTGCTGCGATGCAGTTGCCAATTTTTATTTCCCCTCCAGGGGAGCATATCTGAATTTCCTCTTCCCATCCCAAAATTCCACCAAGAATTCGAAACTGCTGCTAAACTGTTCAACCCCTTGCTGGCATTGTAAACTTCACGTCTATTATAGAATCCCAGAGTGGTTTGGGTTGGTAGGGACCTTAAAGGTCACCTCATTCCACCCCCTGCTGTGGGCAGGGACACCTTCCAGGATGCCAGGTTGCTCCAAGCCCTGTCCAACCTGGCCTTGGACACTTCCAGCCCATTATTAGGGCTGTCTTTCTCTGAGAGTTGAGATGGTGAGCCTGGATCTCCAGAGCACTGGCCTTCTTTCTCCTTATTGATTCCCTTCACCCTGTGAGTTCTCTGGGTCACTTCAGTGCCTGAGCAGGCTCCCAAGGGCTGAACTTCATTCCATACCATTCTCCTGTCCTTTACTCCATGTTAGTGGAGCAAATTGTGCTCAGTGGAGCCCTGAACACTGAGGAAGTTGCTCTTTGCCAAATTACCTTCCAATGCTTTCCACGGGCTGGCACTGCAGCGAAGTGCTGGGTGATCTCAAGGGGGGGTTAATGCTTAGGATCTAGGATAATGTTTGCTAAATTAGCAGGGATCAAAACCAGGGATACAAATCCCTGCACCTTTCATTAACACATCAGAGATGAGCACGTTTAGCACAGAACTTCAGAGAGCAGATCAAACGAGACTCACAGAGAGCGCTTGGTCACATCAGTTGAGGGTGCTGGTGCCTGGGGGACTCCTCTCCAAGGAACTGGCGGGGTGTTCAGGGGTGAATCTGCTGCTTTATCCTGACACTGATGCTTACCTTCCACCCCTGGAAGTGTTCAAGGCCAGGCTGGATGGGGCTTGGAGCACCCTGGTCTGGAGGAAGGTGTCCCTGCCCTGGGGGACCAGACCCACCTGCATGACCAGAGGCCACTGAGCTGGGCTCAGCCATCCCAACTAAGCCTGTCCAGCACCTGGCTTGGTGGGAGTATATTTTTTTATCTTGTATATCAGAGATAACCAGAAAAGCCTTTTGTGGGAGAAGAATCACTCAGAAGTGTTTGGAAATCATGCCTTTTGAGGATTCCACTGCAGGGAATATGGAGCTGGGACGTGCGTCTGGGCTGTGCCAAAGCTGTGGGGTCTGTGTGGCAGTGTGTGTCTGCTTCAGACCACCTTCCTGTCAGGAAAGAGTGAGCTCTGAGTGTGGCTGGAACCCCCATTCGTTTGGAATTGTGTTTGGAGCCGTGTTCAGTGCAGTTCTGCAGCTGTCACCGGGTGCAGAACACGATCCGTGCCCTGGATCTGACGGGGGTGGTTTGGCTGCTGGCTGCAGAGCGAGGTGCAAAATTCCAAACTGAATAATCCCTTTCCTCTTGGAACTTGTCCGTGTCTCCAGGCAATCCCAAGTGTAAGTTCTTTATCTCTGCTGGCCCAGAGGTTTCCAAAGGAAGGAGGTGTTGCAGCAGCAAGTCCCGGCGGGACGGTGCAGGGACCACGCTCAGGATGAATTCTGTGTTCTGAACGAAGACAGATTACCTGCCCACCCGAGGTTTAATCAGCTCACGACCACGGGGAAGGTGCAGGTAATTCAGAGCCGTGTTGGGAAGCAGGGAGTGCTCTGGATAACCAGCCTTCTGCCGCTGGACACACAGCCTGCGTGAAGGGGGGGATCCCAGCCTGTAAGTTATGCACCATCCTGCCAGGACTTTGTAAATTAACCGCTCGTGTCACCAGGTGGTGCTCTTAACACAGCCCTCTGCACGCTGGGCTCTGAGGGAGCAAGTTTTGTCTTGGGAAGAAACTGTTGGCTTTGAGTTCTGCAGGTGGGGAGAGGGACCTGCTGAGGACACGTCATGGTCCTGGGTGCAGTGCTGGGCTCAGGGAAAGCTGGGGAAATATCTTCATTCTTAGTGAGTTCCTGTGACATTTCAGCTCTTTTTGTCTGGAGGACGGAAAGAAATGCCAAGCCCTATTAACCTCGGTTTGCTGCTGGATTGATTTTTATACACAAAGATTTTGTTAAATGCGCCAAAAAAAGAGGCAATCCAAGGCTTTATCTTGTTCAAATCATAGTCCAGAGCCAGTTGGTACAGGGAGCAAACTCGTGTGATGAGTTGGCTGCAAATACAACAGTGAGGAAAAGGCAGGAGGGGAGGGATGATGTGAAAGTGGAGACCTCCTGGCCAGGCTGTTGGTGTCGTTCCACCAGGAATGAGGATCAGCTGTGGAACAGGCCCAAACAAGTGGGGAACAAACACAATGTGGGGTGTAAACCCAAGCTCTCTGTGCCATGGATTTATAACCACTTTGGGCTCATAGAATGGTCCAGGCTGGAAGGGACCTTACACTTGAAATCACTTGGAGATCACCAAGCTCTCACCTGCAGTGTCAGTCCACGGAATGCACTGGAAGGTAATTTGGGAAAGAGCAATTTACTGAGCATTAAGTGCTTTGTTCTGTGGTTCTGTGGTGCATGATCTGTGGTTCCTTACACCCTCGGGCCAGCGTCCGTGTTTGAGTGGAATGTGGTAACCTGGGGGCTTCAATCTCATCCATCTCTTTCTCCATCTCAGCCTTAACAGAGAACTGTGGTTCCTGAAACTTGCACAGGAAAAGCTGGAAATGCTGGGCACAGCTGGAAGCAGCAGCAGCAGCAGCAGCAGCAAGGATATCTCCTGCCTCCTGCCCTGGGAAGCTCCATGAGCTCACATCCCCAGCCTGTGACCTGCCTCCTCTGCCCCCTCTTCATCACTGTGACTGCAAGGCGTGGGTGGGCTGGTGGAGCTTTCAGCAAGCAGGAGCATCTGTGGAGGTCACCAGCTTTGTTCCCCTGTCTCTGGCAATTATAAATGAACCATTTATTCGTTAAAATCTGCTGCATGGAAGGAGTCAGTGGATAGTGCCAGAGAGCACCACCAAGGAACTTCTCATTTGAGAGCATCTCCTGGGCTTCTTGTTTGAGCTCTGGGTGCACTGCTGAGACCTGCCCAGGTAGGAGATGCTCCTCAGTCCCTTTCTGTTGCTAGAAGTTGTGTCTCGAGGTCCTTTTCATGAGCAGAGCAAGAGCCCAAGCCAGGAACCCCTGCAGCTGCCACAGGTTTGCTGTGTGCTCTGAGATGTGAGGTCTGAGCATCACCTGCACCACCTGAAGGCAGGAGCCCTGATCTGGGGCTTCTCTTGGGTTTGTGTGTTCCTGGTGCTGAGCAGAACTGAGGGTTGGTGAGATTTGAGCCTGCCAGGGATCCCAGCCCTGGATTTTTGTGCTGAATCAGGACCCTGGATGTGTTGATCCTGCTGTACTGGAACACTGAGTGTTAATAGTGCCTGTGGTGTGGGCTGGACTTTCTCTGTGTCCATGTCTCATCCTGCTGCCTGGCATTGAAGGGAAAGGAAGGGTGTAACTACCCAGAATGAGTTAAGGAACAGGAATTAATGCTGGAAAGACAGGCAGAGCCAAGGTTGGGGATACTGAGACAGGTGCAGAGAAAAGCAACCAGGCTGGTGAAGGGACTTGGGCACAAGTCCTATGAGGAGAGGCTGAGGGAGCTGGGGGTGTTTAGCCTGGAGAAGAGAAGGCTCAGGGGAGCCCTCATCGCTCTCTACAACTCCCTGACAGGAGGGGGAGCCAGGTGGGGGTTGGTCTCTTCTCCCAGGAACCAGCAGCAGGACAAGAGGGCTCGGCCTTAAGCTGTGCCAGGGGAGGTTTAGGTTGGATATTAGAAAGAAATTCTTTCCAGAGAGGGTGATCAGCCATTGGAATGGGCTGCCCAGGGAAGTGGTGGATTCTCCATCCCTGGAGGTTTTCAAGATGAGGCTGGACGTGGCACTGAGTGCCATAGTCTGGTAACTGTGGTGGTGTTGGATCAAGGGTTGGACTTGATGATCTCAGAGGTCCTTTCCAACCCGGCTGATTCTATGATTCTGTGATTTTGGCTCTTCCTTCAGCACTCATTGGAGGAGCTGATGGGGCTGTGGGTACCTGTGTGTGGCCTGGTTCTCCTCTGGGAGCTGCAGTGCGTTCCTGGTTTAACCACCCTTGTGCCATGCTCTCCTTCCCCTTGGAAAACATGATTAGTCAGAATGTGTTGTCAGCATTCAAGGCCCTGCTGTGTTATTTGGAAGTTCCCTTTCCCAGCTTGGTGTCCAGAGCTCAGGCTGGTCTTTTTTAACGCCTCAGTTCCCCTTCCCCAGCAGGTGATCTGGTGCTGGGTGTGCTGCTGGTTCATGGGATGACTCTGGACATGTCAAACCAATTTCATCTTCTGCCCAATTATAATCCATCCAACTCTCCTCCATTTACACACAGACAGGGGATCCTTTCAGTGGCTGAGCAGAACATAAATGTTCCAGGCCATCTTATTTGCTGCTGGCTGTTGGAAACTAAATTCTGTGGAAAGTAATTCAATTTATGCTGCTGGGTGTGGAGACTCTGTCTTGCCCCGTGCTTCCAAGGACCCTCTCGCCTTTCCTGGGTGAAGGGCACACTGACTGGCTTCACAGGAAGGCTTTCTGGAATCCTGTCTGAGACATGATTTGTGGGGCCACCAGTGGAAGGTGACCCAAGGCAGTCTGTGAGCCTGTGATTCTGTTCTGGGCTTTCCTGCTCTGTCCAAGGGCAGCTGGCAAGGACACCCTTGTTCCAGGCTGCAGGACCTGATGCTCCTCTTCGGGGGGATGTGGAGCTCTGGGAAAGGAGACACAACAGAAACCAGAGCTTGGGAAAGGCCCACGTGCTGAATGGCTTAGAGGAACCTGGTTGTGCTTCTCTGTGAGGATCCCTGGGGAGATGGTTGCCAGCACATCTGTCATTTAGGGTGCTGTCTGTTGTCACCCGTGGAAGGAGATTATTAAGTAGTGAAGTGATTGGAAAGGGCTTTCTCTTTTTTCTCTTTATTAATAGGAGTGTTGCAAATGCTTGTCAGAGCTCCTGGGAGAGGTCCCTGCAGAGGATGCTCTGAGGGTGAGCTGGACATGTCACAGGTCTGTGATGCAGGTCCACATGTCTCCAGCCAGGAAAACCACTTGGATTGTTGGCTGTGGGTCTCATGAAAGAGATTTGGGATGATTGTCCAGGCTGAGCTGGGAATGCCTGTGCTGCTGGAGCCACAACCACACCCAACACCACGTTCCCAAGGGCAGGGAAGTGCCCCTGTAGGAGTAGCAGAGACAGAGAGGGGTTAAGGAGGCTTGGTGGCCAAAGACTTGGAGCTGAGCGCAGCTGGGATGGGCTGGATACTGCAGAGATGAACTGTGCTGGGGCATTTGGGGCCGTGATGAGGGAGAATGACGGGTGATGAAGCTGGGCTGATGCAGGATGATGGGGGGTGATGATTTGGAGGGATATGGGGGGATGATGTGGGGGGTGATGTGGGGGGGTGCCGGGTGACGGTGTGGGGTGATCTGAGGTGATGATGTGGAGGGGGATGTGGGGTGATGATACAGAGCAGTGCAGGGTGATGGTGCTGGGGGGATGCAGGATGATGTGGGTGCTGATTTGGGGTGATGTGGGACAGCAGCACTCCGGGAGTGGGAGCTGCAACCTCCGGAAAGCACCACTGGAGAGGAGACAACTCTGGTTCTTTAGGATGTTGGGTGGAAAGCACCAGCACATGGAAAGCAGCTCCTGCAGATCCATATTGCTCTCTGGAGGTTGATGGAACAGGTTAATCAAAGAGCTCTCAGGTTTCTTTTCACATGTTAATATTCTCCTGAAATAAAAACGTTACAGCGTTTTCTCTTGGAGGCACAATTGTGCACCATTGGTTTTGTTTTCCCCGTTATAAAATACTCCTATTTTTATTACTTGTATTTCCATTGGGAGGGATAAAAATAACTAGAATACAGCAAATACTTTGTAAGCACACTGGGGGGAAAAAACTCCTTATTTCCCATTACAAATATCAACTCGGTGTGTTTCTTCCAGAAGGGCTGAGATTAAATACATTCTGCTTTGCCTTTTGGTTTCCATGAAAACACTTGTGGTTTAAAGCCTGGGATAATTCCAAGGAATGTTGGGGCTTTGGACCTCCTGCCCTCTGTGCCAGGTGTTACTGAAAGGTGGTTGCAGATGGATGTGTTCAATCTCTTACTGTGCAGACACATGGAATTTTTCCAGGGTCTTTTATCCAAGTCTCCTCTTTCCTGATGGAAGTGGTGCTGAGATAGAGCCATATGCTCTGTTGTCTGGGGCTGTTTCAAATCTAAAGACTCCTCATCTCATGGCTGCTGGAGCTGGGAATTGCTTGTCCAGACCCTTGTCCTGCTCTGGAAACTCCGAATGTCACCAGGGATGGCCTGGAACCTGCTGGGATTTTATATATATATATATATATANGTAAGGCGGCAGGTCAGTGTAGAATTTATTTATATATATATATATATATATATATAAATAAATTCTACACTGACCTGCCGCCTTACCCAAAAGGTTCCTGCAGATGATCAGATCAGAATCCTTGGTGATTTCAACTCCAGAGTAGGAAAGAACTCTGAAACCTGGAAAGGAGTATTAGGCAAGCATGGTGTTGGAAACTGCAACGATGACGGACGCCTCCTGCTAGAGTTTTGTGCGGAGCAGCAGCCTCGGCCTCACTGATCATCATCACTGATCTACTCTGGCCTCCAAGTGGCAGGCATGGAGACACACCATCTATAATGCTGCTGCCTCTTTTGAGATCACCCATTTTGAGAATCATTTCTGAGGAGAAAAGACAACATGGAAAGAACCGAGTCTTGCAGTGCCACCAAAGGAGACTTTCCTCTGTGCCTTTTGCAACCAGACTTGTCTATCTCGCCTTGGCCTTTCTTAGCCATCAACGTGCTTGTAGCCAGTGTGGGCAGAGTCCTTCTCCTTCCCGGGAATCTTTAGCACTTTATAACCAAAGACAAATTTTAATCTGTCTTCTGGGTTCTGACACCAGCACTTTATCGGCCTCCGAGCAAAGCGCAGTCTTTTAAAAATAAATTATGCAGTGACACTGATAATGGTGTTCACATCACAGAAGGTTGAAAGAGACCCTAAAAGCAGCAGTTTTTCATCTGTTCTCGGAGAAAAGATGTGTTAAAATCTGTCATTAACATTTAGGCAAAGGCCACTTTGATCTTTCTGAGAGCTGTGTACCAACAAGAACCACGATTCAGGTTTTGACCTGGGGGAGACAGGACTAACTATTTCAGTCAGGCTGAGGAATTGGATTGGGTCTAATCCCAGCCTAGTATTCATTCCTGTGAGGTGGTACCATGCCCGGGTATTTGCTCCCATACCCTTCCTGAAACTTAGGTCCTAAATAACCCCAGGTTGACAGGGGGCTGACAGCCCTTAGTGGCAGTGCCTTGCACCGGGACTGGCACCAGGATGTCAAGTCATGGAATCATGGAACATCCTGAGCTGGAAGGGACCCACAAGACTTATCCAGTCCAACTCCTGGCCCTGCACTCAACACCCCAGCAATCCCACCCTGTCCCTGAGAGCATTGTCCAAACACTCCTGGAGCTCTGGCAGCCTTGGGGCTGTGCCCACTGCCCTGGGGAGCCTATTCAGTGCCCAACCACCCTCTGGGGGAAGAACCTTTTCCTGAGATCCAACCAAAACCTGATCTGACACAGCTCCAGCCGTTCCCTCGGGTCCTGGGCAGGTACCTCAGCCTGGGCTTGGGGCTCTCCCTGCATTTTTGTTATTGAGGGTGTGCTCGAAGCCACCCCCTGCCCGATCCCATCTCGGCTGATGCCATCATCCATCTGAGGCTGCTGGAGCAGAAATGGCTTTTTAGGGCTTCCAGCCCTGCCAAATCATTCTGTAACTCTTCACCTTGAGGATGTGCACAGATTCCAGGTCAGTAAAATGTATTTCAGAAATCCCATCGTCAGGAAAAAGTTTCTGATGGCAGTCCTACCCCTGGAAACCTTCCTGCCTGGATGCACACAGCTTCAAAGCAGTCTGGCTCTGGGCTCCAATTCCGTGTGCAATACCCTGCGATGCCTCTTGGACCCGGTGCTTTTCAGGACACTGAGCCACGTTTATCCGATGAATCCAATGCCCAGAATGCCTCGCTGGCACTCCAGGGCAGGAGCTGGCAGCAGGGACTGCCACCCCCTGCCGAGGTGGCCTTTGGGCTGAGCAGGTTCCTCCCGTGCTGTGCCCAGAAGGGGAATGAGTTATTTATCTTTAAACATCACATCTTGGAGTTTGCTTGCAGTGCAGTCCAGGGATTGTCAATATTATTTCACCAATTTAGGCTACAAATGCAGGATGATCCCTTCCCTCCTTCCTTCCTTTTCTTCCTTCCCTTCCTCCCTTGATATTCAAGGAGAGGAGTGTCTAGAATTGAATAATTGCTCCCAACCAAGTTCACACAGGGGTTGAACAGCCAGGAGAGGCTCAGCACACACACAAGGAGGGAACCATCATCTCCTTTATATTTCTGCTGCTGCTCTGTGCAAAAAAACTTGAAACTTAGCACAGAGTGAATGGTATTTAATTGTGTTGGACTTAAAACTAATTCTTACTGCTCTGTCCCCACGGGACAGGGACACATCCCTCCCCTGTGCAGGCAGGGATGAGATGAGGATGTCAGGTTTCTTCTCCCTTTCCCACACCACCAGCCACCACGGAGATGTGTGTTAAGGGCACAGCAATCCACGCCGTGTTCATCCACAGATGGCACGTTGCCGTTGCCAGAGGATCCAGATCAACGTCATTTTTCCTGGCAAGAAGCTCTGAATCCTTTGTGAGCTGTTTCCAATTATTATATTAACTGGGAGAGTAAACAATGCCACGCTATTAGTTAGAGCTGGCACAAAGAAATGCTGCTGCTCCTCCTCCAGACTTGGTTATTATTTAAAAAAAAAAAAAATAAAAATATCGGCTTCAAATAGATCCTGGTTCAAATTAAATGAATGACTTGTTCTGGCTCAACTGGACAAATATAATTGTGATTCCACCTCAGCAGCACACATTCATGGAATCGTGGAGTTGTTTGGGTTGGGAGGGGCCTTGGAGCTCGTCTCATTCCACCCCCCCTGCTGTGGGCAGGGTCGGCTTCCACTAGACCAGGTTGCTCCAAACCCCAATGTAAATCACCTCCAGTGAGCTCTGTCTGGAGCACACCCTCGTTAATCCCACTGCAGTGTGCTACCAACTTCCCAGTTCCTCAGATGTTTGTGTAATGCCTCTGGGGCTTGGCTTCTGCTTTACTGGAAGGAAAATGATCCTCCTTTCTCCCTCTCAGGTTATTAGGAATTTTTCCACTTCCAGCCCTCCTCCCTGAGCAGCGTCTGCAGCCTCGAGCTGCCACAAGCTGCAGTTTTCCTCCTTTCCTTATAGTTTTCATTCCTTTTGTGTTCTTGTCTGCCGTGGTTATTTCAGAGGTGACTCAAGAGCTGCTGTGTTGCCTATAACTCATTTCTCCGTGTAATCCAAGTCTGCTGAGCCACTTTTCCCCAAATTTATTCCACTTCCCAGGTTGCTGTTGTGTTTAAGTGCCTCTCTAGATGTGCCATCAGGCCACGGGATGAGGGGAAGGTAAACAAGGGGAAGCTATCCGTGCTCTTCAAAATGCCAAGGGAATGCAGCTGCAGGGAAAAGCTCTGCCAGAGCCTGCAAATCCGAAATGCCGGGTGGGGGTGTGGGTGAGACAGCACTGCTGAGCCCCTGCAGAGATCATCAGCTCTGCCCGGGTCCCTGGAGCTTGGAAGGGGGCCACTTGTCTGTGTTGTTCATCTCGGGAGGTGGAAACAGGATTTTGGGAGCAGTTTGGCCTGCAAGTACCGGCTGAGTCCGAGGCAGCTGGAAAAACGATGCTCCCTGTGGGGGTGGTGGGAGCTGCAGCGTCAGGGGATGGGATCCGACTTCTCCAGGGCTTTTCCTGGGCTGCTCCACGTGGCAAAGTGGGAGCTTCTCAGTGGGACACGAGAGGGAAAATCCTGTACTCCAACAGCTGTGTGTGTGTGTGGATGTGGGAGAGGAGAAGTGGGGTCAGGAGTCCCTGCTTGGGAAAAGCGGTGCTTGGATTTTCAGCTGGGGCAGCTGTTTTGCAGCCCCCTGTGTTGAACAATAGAGAGCGTGTGTGACACAAATCCAAAGGTGCAAAGTGCAAAAAAAGCCTGGTTTGTGCTCTGAAGAAAAATATTTGTTGAGATCATGGATGCTAATACCAGGGTCTCCTGTTATTTGTACCCAGAGAGCCTGGAATGCTCTGATATGTAAATCAAGGTGAATAATTGACCCAAGGTGACTTTAAATTTAAAAGTAAAAAGTTCTCGCTATTGCCTTTGTAATAAA
The DNA here is from genome assembly GCA_013399855.1 of Oxyruncus cristatus. Classification (NCBI taxonomy): domain Eukaryota; kingdom Metazoa; phylum Chordata; class Aves; order Passeriformes; family Cotingidae; genus Oxyruncus; species Oxyruncus cristatus. The sequence goes on from VXAY01002919.1 coordinate 896,816, forward strand.
ATTATCCCTTTTTTTCCCCCAAATAATTCAATTTTATTATTGATTTCTGTGTTACAAGCTCTCAATTGGGCATTAACCTTTTCCAAAGGGTTTGGTCGGGGTGTTTTTTTTTTGTCTGTTGAAATCTCTTTAAGGTAAACACAAATTTCAAATGCAACACTTGACTGATGTATTCCAGGAATTCCCCTCCGGGTGCCAGTTTTGGCGGCTCGGGCAGGAACTGTTGCTGTGCTGGAGAGATGACGTGATGCCTGGGGCTCAGTTGCAACCCCTTGTGTACAAATCCTTTGGATTTGGGAATTTGGGACACAGATGCCCTGGGGGAGGCAGTGAAAGGAGGAGCGGAGAAGAGTTGCTGCTCCCTCTCCAGCTCCTGGTCTTCTTTCCTGGCAGCTCAGGTATCCTGGCGGGTGCCAACAGCTCTCGTGAAGCATCCTGAGGTGTCTGTGCACGTTCCAAGGCTGACACAGGTTTCACTTATGGGTCCATGGGCATCGTTTATGGGGCCATGGATAAAACCTGCGGGTTTCTGTGGGGCAGGGGGCAAAACTTTCCCATTTAGAAAAACTTTGGGAGACTGCAGTACACAACAGAGGTTGTACAGGGTAAGGCCCAGCCCCAAGGAGGTGTTGTATGCACCCAAATCTCTAAAGGCAGGTTTTGGGCACGATTTGAGTGTCACATTTCTTAAATGGATAAGTAGGTGGGAGGCTTTAGGGAGATTGTCATCAAATGTAATGCAAACCATTCCTGAGCTCGAGTGCTTGGGAAATTACTGGTTTAGCTGCCAGCCTTGCAGTGTCTGGAATCTCTCCTCGGTAAACACAGACCTTTGGAAGCCACGGGCCTGCTGGCAAGAGGTTGGTGATGCTGGTGTTGTTGGCTTGCAGGTGGGGAACCCTTCAGAAACAGTTCCTAATCTGCGGGTGTGTCTCAAACCGTTGGCAGCGGCAGGTTATGGAGCACTGACTGGGAGGAGCTGGTGTCTAATTAAAAGTGACTCCCTGCGACCGGTTGTAGGATATTGCCGGGTTAATAAAAGGTTTCACTCGTGTTGTCTTGGCAACAGAAGTTTTTGGGAGGAGAAGCGCTTGGCAGGTAAGTTGCTCTTGCCAGACAGAGGTTGCCATGCTGGGCACAGCGCTGTGGCAGGAGGGGTGGATGCTGAGGTGTCCAAAACACATCAGTCTGGGCAAGGAGGGGCCTGAGGGAGCTAAAAGGGCCCCGATGCAGCTTCACAGGGGTGTTGGGCGATGCCTTTGCATCACAAGTGCACCTCAAGTGCCACCCACGCCCTTTGTGTCACCGTGAGTCACCAGCCCAACAGCTGGAGAAGTTATCCAGCCTGGGAATCGGGGGATGGAGCTGCTGGGAGGTTGGATGGAGGGTGGTCAGAGAAGCTCCAGGGCAGCCTCGTGCTGTGCTGGGTGCTGGTGTCACCTCTGGGACGCTCACGGTGTGGCAGCTCCGAGTGGTTCAGCAGGTAATTACCAGGGAGCCTAAACACCATGGCATGATCTCAGCACACTCTGCTGTGATGTGGGGCTGAGGGACCTGTGCAGCCTCAGCCCTGGCTCTCCAGAAGGCTCATTAGATTTGTAGAAGCTGCAAGAAGTCTTCCTGCTGTACATGATTTTAATTGCCTGCTCCACAGTTGCTTCTTGGCCTGTGCCTGTCAGATAAAAGCCGTGCCGTGTGGCACGACCTGCCTGCTAAACTACAATAGGAATAAAAAAATACTGCAGAAAGTAAAAAAGAAAGAAATCTAATTACAGACTGGAATGGTGTTCTCAATCTCTATTGCCATCTGCAGCCTGGTGTGTTAGGACCAGCACAAACAAATCAATAAAACCTGCAGCTTTTCTTATGTTGCCTTTGGCAGTTGTAAGTAGTTTGTGCAGTGTTCATGGGAGCGCTCTGGTTTCTCCTCCCTGGTGATGTGCCACCCTCAGCCAGGAGGTTTCAGCACTCATTCTGTTTGCCAAATCGCTCCGGGCTCGGGATCTGAAACTCTGGACCTGGAGAAAGGGCAGCGGTGCAAGGGTTAAAAAGAATTATCTGGGCTGCAGCTTTAATACGTGTGTCGTGTGGAGGGCACGAAACTGAGTTTGGTAGGAGGTTCTTTGTCTGGAGCAGCCTTGGCAGTAAACAGATCTGTGATCTCAGAGGCAATGAGGCACCGGGAGCGCTGGCAGGGCCGTGGGGAGCTCAGGGTCCAGGAGGCTGGTGGAGACTCCGGGTCTGAGCGGGGTCCGTAGGGCTGGAGCTCCGGGTGTCCCAGCAGGTGCTGCCATGCCAGAGGGTGGAACTGGCGTGAAGCTGCTGGTGTGATGAAAACCAAGCCCACCCTCTTTTCCTAGTCCGAGTTTCTTGGAGAGCAGGGGGTGGCGGAGGATGCGAGAGGGCGATGAGCGGTCCCAGGGACGACGGCCGCTGTCGCAGGGCAGTTCACATCGTCACCGAACTGTGCCAGAAGAAAAGCCTGCCCAGCTTGGACCTGGACACCTGCAGGGAATTCCTCCTGCTGCCTTCCGACCAGAGCCTCATGATCTCCGAACCAGGTACGGTCCCCTGCTCCCGTCTGCCGGAGGGTGCCCGTGGAAGGCAGGAGGACTCCGCAGGGCAAGGGAAATGTTTGGGATCCCTGTGTTAGACCCGAGGGACTGGTCTTGGCACCCTGGCTGGGGAGTTATTCTCCTCTACACGTGTTCCACGGTGAAGTTTCGGGTGCAAGCGCTGCCTCACCTGTTGATGTGGAATGGGAATGCTGCACGGGGAGACAGTCGGGGTGTTCCGGGCTGGTTAATGAGATAAAGTTTCCGTGGAAGTTCCTTTTTGCACAAGCATAGGGTCCTGTCCTGTATAAAACAGAAACCAAACCAACAAAAAAGAAAGTAGTAAAGAGCCTATTGAGGTAACTGAGGTGACAGAAAGTGTTTGTTGCTATCCCAGTCGGAGGAAAGGAGGGACTTCCATGGATTGCATGGATTTTAGTTCATCAGTAAGGCACCTGAAGGTACTTTCGTGTTTTACTTCCCCTGAGAACTGCCCGAGTTGTTCCTCATCGGGCTGTAGAGCCAGGGAGGGACACTGGTGTGTCAGTGATGAGTCAGGAGCAGGAATAATGCTCCGGGAGCAAAGAGGCATCTCTGTGTTGCAAAGGGGGAATTTTCCATACACTTCTGCTCACACCTGCTTGCTCCAGAGAGGTTCTTCTGTCACGTCAGGAGACATTGGCAGGGAGAGCTTGAATCCCATGTGCTGAGGAGCAGAACCCCAGATCCCAGGGGTTTTAGCATTATTGATGACCTGTATGTGCATTCCAACGTTTTCAGAGGGCTTCTTTGAAGGTTTCTGCGGGCAGTGACCTGCCAGCACAGGTGGATTTCACAGCATCACTTCTCACAAACTTTCCTTCTCTCCTTCTGAGCACACTGTGCAGAGCCCCAGTGCAGCACAGTCACCCATCAATCCCTGTCCAAGGCTTTCTGTGGCATCTTCCTTCCCTTTTTCCTGCCCCCCTCATGCTGGCATGTGACTGGCACCCATGTCACCAGGACTCTGCCAGCTGTTGGTTTCCACTGGTGCTTCCAGCATTTCTTTGCTGGTATGTCCAACCAAACACCTTCCTTTCACACCCCACTCTGCCTGTAACTAAATCCTCTTTCTAAAATAGCTTTGTTTTATACCTGCTTCTTCTGGAGGCCTCTTACCACGGCTGGTCGTGTCCTTACACACCACATCCCACGTGCAGCTCTTTTCTTTATTGCAAATAACTTGCTGTATCACTTTGGAATTCTTCACCTCAGCACCAAAATAAACATTTTCCTGACTCTGCAGCAGCAAGACCTGCGCTGCTCTCTCTCTCTGTCCACCCTGATATGACAGATGCAAATTTATTTGTGCAGCCTGTTCAGGACCCCGTGTTCAGGTCACGATCACATCATCATCTGCCCTTAGCATTGCAAATGTCTGTGTGCCCTGAGCTCTGCTTGGAGCGTCAGCCCCAGTGCCCTGGTGAGTTGTGCTGGGCTGGCTGCAGGAACAGCCAGGGCTGTTGTCTCTGCTCTGCACGACTGGGCCCATTTTTATGTCTAGACAGCACTGAGGACACACTTTGGGCCCAGCATGGGCTAATATTTCTCAATACCTGGCTGTTAAACTGCTCCAGCACGGGGAAATATCTGTTTGCATTAAGTGTTAACTAATGCAGTTACAGAGGTACGAAACCTTTGCCATCAGTGTCTGGCTGTTTATCTAATTATCTGCATTGGTGCTTTGTCCATTTTAGCCTGAAGTCTCATGTTAAGCAGATTTGCTCTGGGCTGCCTGGAGTCAGTCCTGTGTTCAGAGCCAGCGAGCTCGCCCTCAGAAAGGCAGGCAGATAAACAGTGTGGCTGGGTGGAGATGAGCAGATGGCACGAGGCAGGTGCCGTGCCAGTGCCGAGGCAGAGGAGTCCTGGCTCCTGCTGAAGTGTCCCCGTGGGGACAGCACGGCCCTGGCAACCAAACACCAAGTTTGCTGGAGTCAAATTGGCCCCGTTTGTCATCATCACGTGAAGTCTCCGGCTTCTTGGTCAGTTTGTTGCCTCCTGGACAAATCTATTAACTCCTGACTGAATCAGCCTGGCTGGTCGAGTATCCTGGTGAAGTTCATGGTGAAGAAAGCGCTGCCAGGCTGCTCCTGCACAGCTCTGCCATCAGCCCCACAGGGGCAGTTTGGTGTTTTCTGCTGTTTCATGTGTTGGAGGGGAGCAGCGTCCTCAGGGAATGCTGTGGAGTGGCAAAGAAATGAGCCAGGTATCACCAGCCTTCTTGAACTGCATCCAAGAGTGGAAAAAACCCCCCTGTGAATATAAAAATATTACTGAGCAGTTTATGTAAGACTAAGGTTTTATGCAGTGATTTTTTTTTTTTTTTTTTAAACCATTTTGGACTGAATGGTTTAAAGTGCTGCTGTGGACGAGGTAGATGCTCATCTACTCTCTGTGCTTCGGGTTATGTAATAGCTGAATCTCCTCCCTAAAGTCAACAAGAGAAATCGAGCTGCAGCATTTCTCCTGTGTACACCCAACAAAGCAGGATTGCAGGGCTGCTGCTGCTGCTGCTGGCAAGTCACCCAGCAGCTAAATATGTCAGAAAAATGAGGTGTTTGGCTGGGGAAGGTTTGGGTCCCGATGCGTCAGGGAGATGTGAGGGGGGAGCTTCGCCTGCAGTTTGGCCCTCGGCGGTGCCAGGAATAGAACTGATCTCTTGGCTGGGGGCCCTGAGATCGAGCGAGCTGCAGCAGCCTTTTGTTGTGCCTGTCTGAAACCCTCCCCCGGAGCTCCCTCCATCTGATAGCTCCCTTCCCTGCCAGGCCTCAGCTGCTGTGCAGGGACGCTGCGAGTGCCACCAGTGCGCAGGGATGAGCTGCGCGCAGTGACAGCGCCGGTGACACGGGGACAGCATTTACCACTGCTGTGGCGTCCCTTGAATGCGTGGGCACGTCCCTTCTCTGCCCTAGAGGGGCAGGGGGAGCTCTTGGATGTTTGAGAGAGTTTGTGGTCCAGCCCCACTGAAGTGCAAAGCCCTTGGAGCCCTCACTGCCAGGAGCCCTCAGGACCGTGGGCACAGTGAGCTGCCACCCTCACCAATCCCCCTTGCCATGGGAGTGGAGCTGCAACAGGCTTTGGGAAGCAGGGTCCTTGGAGTGGTCCAGTGCAGGGCCAGTTGGTCTTTGGTGATCCTTGTGAGTCCCTTCCAGCTCAGGAAGGGATTATTGAGCTGAATTCTGCAATTCTGTGACTCCCCATGGGCTGCTCTGAGCTCCTGCAGCGGAGTGAGCTCTCCCTGCCTGCGCCTGCGCAGGGCTGATCCAGGGGGATGAAGCCTATGGTCCTTGCTGAGGGAAGTTTGGTTCCAGCATCCCTGAATCCCTGGGACTTGGGACTGTGTCGTGCCCTGCACAGCCCTCAGAACTGGTGCTGTGACTTGTCAGGTGGTTGCTGAGTTTGGACTGAACTGTGTTGCTGACTCACTCCCAACATTCCCCTGAGCCTGGTCCTGCTCCCCGTGGGTTCACGGTGCCAGGTTTGGATGAGGACAGAGGCTGCCAGCCTGGGAGATTGTGTGGAGGGGATGGGATGGAAGGTTTGAGCTTGACTCATTCTGAAATGAACGTGCAGAGCTGCTGGAGTGGGACTAGAGAAAATAGGTTTGCATTGGATATTAGGAAACAATCCTTCCCTGTGAGGGTGGGGAGGCCCTGGCACAGGTTGCCCAGAGAAGTTGTGGCTGCCCCATCCCTGGAAGTGTCCAAGGCCAGGTTGGATGGGGTTTGGAGCAACCTGGGCTAGTGGAAGGTGTCCCTGCCCATGGCAGGGGCGTGGAACAAAGACAAACTTTAAGGTTCCTTCCAACCCAAACCATTCTGTGATTCCATGAATCTATGAGTGGAGCAGTGGCTTGTGCTGCTGATTTAAAGGTTGGTGCCTGGGTATGGGAGAGAATTTACGAAAGGATCAGAGCACATCCAGCCACAACCCCTGGGTTTGATTCCTACCTGCGGCACTACTTTCTTCGAATAACCCAAGTTGGGTTTTTTCTTCTTAATGATCCATTTGTAACAAGCTTTGCTTCCCTGTGGAAAGCTCAGGATGCAGTGGGCGATGTGCAGAGGGGCTGCAGGTTTTGCCCACAAAGCCCCACGTCCCCAGCAGTTCCCTGTTGATCTCAGAACAATGTGTGTACCCTCCTCAAACCCTCCCTTGGGCACTGGCTCACGCCAGCAAAATGCTCTTGTGCTTTCCTGGTGCAGGAGGTTTAAAGCTGAAGTGAGAGGATGGAATAGGACAGCTGGGGAAAACACAAAACCAGAGGAGACTTTAGGGTATTCTGTGTTCCCAGCACACGTTGCCAGCTGTCCTGGGCTCTCACCCCCAATAATTCAGAGCACATTTAGTGTTTTGCCCCTTGTGTGAACTGTTCTTTTTGAACTCGCAGTACAGCTTGTACAGCGCTGAACACCCTCCTGGCACTTGGCAAAGACTATTAAAATGTTAAACCAAGCACAGAAGTGTTCTTGCTGCAGGCAGAAAAAGGGGTGAATTTCTTTGCAATAGAGGATTTTTCGTTGCAGGAATGTTGGTGCAGAAAGACCGTTTTTATATTGAGAAATTGCTTCCGGAGTGTTTTTCTTGTAAAAAAAAAAAAAAATTATGCCTTGATAGGATAGTTTGACTAATGGGAAAACCGATTACACCCCCATTCATGGATATGGGATGCCTGCAGCCACTACCTGTGAAATGTGGGCACGTCTCGAATTTACTCACCAGCCGTAATAACAGTTTTCTGAATCACCATTCAAGCGTATTTTAAGTCAATATAACAGTAAACATGCTCAAAGCCACGCAAGCAAAGCTAATATTATCCACTGAAGCTTGTGTTTCCTGAGGCCAGGCATGTGAGGAGTTGTTCCTTGGGGCAAATATCCCTCTTATCACGGAGAAATGCACTTGTAAAATGGATCTTGCCTTTCCTCCTAGTAAACAGCCAGCCAGAGCTACGTGCAGCAGATTTGCTCTTTAGATCAAGTAAACCAGGTTTGTGCTCAGGTCCTGGAGGGATCAGGTTCAGACCTTGCTGCCAGGAGGAAGGTTTGCAAAACTACACTGAAATAAGGTTGAAACCAGCTGTGTAAATGTAGGAAAAAATGGATTAAATTGCCTGTCTGCGGACACGTGTCTCTGCTTGTGTATTGTGTGCAGATCTGTGACTCTCCAGCTGCCTCTGGCTCTGCTCTGTGGTGGTCCTGGCAAATAAAATGCACCTCTGGAGCTGTGTGGAGTGTGCGTGTTCAGGAGCCCTGTGAGCACCTCTCTCTGCACAGACGCAGGTTTGCAGCCGCCTAATCGCGGCTGGTTGATTCATTCCCGAGGCAGAACAAGGGAGGCTGCTCCCGTTTGTAGATTTTTTCGCGGACCGGGGAGCCTGTTCCGGTGCAGCTGCAGTAGCCTCATGCACAGTCAGGGATCAGCATCTCCAACTCCATAGAAACAGGCAGCGGGAGCGCTGCTGGTGTTAATTGATGCGCGAGCAGGCTGAGGGCAGTGGCCAGGGACCGCGCCGAGAAGCTGCTGCCGCTCTGGTAAGTCCACATTTCTGAAGTTACTTTAATAATCCTTCGCCTTTCCACC
>VXAY01002919.1:905022-976492 GCA_013399855.1 Oxyruncus cristatus
TACCCTTAAAAAACATTTTGCTTCAGCAGTTTCTGCCTTCACCGCCGAAAGATTTCCCCCCCCCCGCTCTCCGTTATTCTCCCGACGTTTCGCTGAGACCCCGGCTTGGGCTTCCCGGCGGTTCAAACCAGGGCACACGCAGCCTGGCTCCGATCTTCCCCGCTGCTCCGTGGGACGGCTCGGGGAAGGTGGTTGGCGTTCTCTGTGTTTGCAGGTGTTTTGCTGCTTGACATCCCTGCTGCGCCTAAGTCGCTCCGGCGCGCCGGTCGCCGCACACCCCGTGTGCTCGCCGGCAAGCCGGATCGCCTCGCGTGTGTGTGTGTGCTCCTTGTGCAGGGGCAAAACAGACCCACAACAGGGTCTCTCACGCCTCACACAATTTGTTATTCAACTACGGTTTCGGCTGTCCCTGTTTTTCTCACCTGTTTCTTCTTGCTGTTCCCATTTCTAGGTGCGATCACGTATTCTTTCCTCAGGACCCCGGGTTTCCTTCTCGTCTGGGTTAGGCAGCTTTTTCCGGCTTTAATATTTGTTGTTTCTTTTTCGAGGGTGGTCATATGTGTTTTTCCTTCCTATCTGCGTGTTGTAAAATCAGGGAGCTCGTCTGCAACAGCCCTTCTTGCTTCAGTCCAGTGGACTCACTAACAGAGCAATCACGCCGGCAGTTGTTTGGGAGAGATGCAATTAGTCTGCCTGCCGCGTATTGTCTTTAATTATACTTGTACCTTGCAAAATGGCATCCTGGAGGGTCAGGGAGGGGATTTTTGGAGTGATTATTAACTGTACATTTCACCTGCCTGGGGAATAAAGAAAGTTATCCTGCAGGGTGTCTCCCACGTAGCGGGGCCACAGATGCTGATTGAGGGTGTCTTTATGCTCAGTTCAGTTTGTTGTGCTGTAGCAGGTTCATGTTTGACAACATCACAGGAAGCTGTGCAGCAAAGCCTGAAGGCAGGATGCCAGGAGCGTGGTTCATTACAAGCCCTTTCCAAGCCATCATTAAGACACACAACCCTAGACTGTTCGGTTCCATGGAATAATAATTGCCCGGGAATTCTAGCACAGCAGTGCCCGTGGGATTGCATTACTCTGGTTTTCTCTGTGTGTTTGTAGCTGCTGCAAAGCAGTGAATACACTTGTGTGACACAGTGTGAGATGAGCACAGAGAGCACCTCCTCATTTTATCCTCTCCAGATGCAGCACTTCATCTCTTGGATGCTGGGGAGCATTTGCTCGGAGTTATTTGATCCCAGGTCTGAACCTGGGCTCTGGTCAAAATGTCATTTTGGCAGGATCGTGAGCTGCAGGGTGTGGAGTGATAAGAATCATCGGAAAAGGGAATCTCAGAACCCATTTAATCAAAGTGTAGGATCAGGCAGCCCAGCACGCACACACCACTGCTGCGGAGCACATTTTAGGGGTTAAAGATCCCTGTCTTTGTTCCAAGCTAATGGAAGCAGCAGCAGCAGCAGCTAATGACAGGAGCAGAGCCTTTCGGGGAGGAAGTTCCCTCATCAGTCAGCACAGCTTGAACAAAGAAATGCTCTTTTCCAAACCTCTGCATTTCGGAGCAGGGTCCCTGTACCAGCCGCGGGGCCCAGGCAGGTGGGGCCTTCCTGGCTGCTCCATCTGCATCCTGAGCAGTGCAGGACCCACTGGTCCTGCTGTGCCATTCAGAGCCACTGTCTGTTTTGTGCTGGGTGTTATTGGCAGGACAAGCTGAGAGACAGAGGGCATGGTGTGGGCTTATCTGATTGTTTTGGGTCTTAAGTGGCTTCAGTTGGCATCCTGAGGATGCTGGTCTGGGTGTCACCCAGCCTTTGCAGCCGCTGGAGCCAGGGGAGTTCTGGATGAGTCCTGCATCTCTAGTTTTGGGTCTCTAGTGTGGCAGATCCAGGCAATAAAGCTCCCCCAGGATGCTACGTGAGCTGAAGGAGCCCCTTGTGCTGGAGGAGCTCCATGTCCTGGGCAGGGGCCACTCAGGAAAGTCTCTGAAAAGCTTTCTGGGCTGCCTTGTGCCACAGTTGGGATCTTCTGCCCACCCTGGCTGAGTGCTGCTTGGATTGCAGAGCAGGGGGCTGCTGGCACTGGGGTGGGGGTCAGCACTCATGCAAGGCTGGGAGGGGGAGAGATCCCAGGTCTGCTCCCAGTTAAACTTCATGCTGAGATCTTTCCAGGGCAGCCTGATTTTAGTGACTTTTTGAGCCAAAATGGAGTCCAAGAGAGAGCTGCAGGGAAGCCTTTCCCTAAAAATGAATCCCACTGGAGGGAGTGAGGGGCAGCAAAGTGGCAGCTCCGGGATGGAGAGCGTGGGCACTGCTGACCTGTGGTGGTGCCTCACAACAGACACGGCTTGGACCAAGTTTTTGAAGGGAAATTTTAAGGTCTGTGGTTGTTTGAGGGAGACAGAGCAACAGCAAAGAGCTTTTACTTGTTTCGTTTGCTTCGCATCCTGGAACGCAGCTGGATTTTTGCATCCCAGAAATGTCTGGATTTCGGTGGTTTCTTCTCTGCCCGGCTCTGCTCAGCTTCAGGTCTGAATAGAGGCTTCCCTTTGTGTTGAACAGTCTCCACAAGGTTCCCCTGGCACACGGAGCTCAGCTCAGGTCCCCTCTGTGCAGACTCACATCACAGGAGGAGGAGGAGGATGCTCAGTGCTCGGGGATTTAACCTCAGCCCGGGTCACTGTGTGTGTGCAGCACCACCAAGTTGTTTACAGATGTTGCTACAGCATATTGTGATAAAATGTCATGGGATTAGCACACAGCCCTGTGCAATAATTGCAGGCACTGTGGCTTATAATAGTTCATTAGCTTGTCATCACTTAGGCAGAAAGCAATGACAACTCTTACTATCACATTTATAATGCTCCAGAGAACAGTTGATTAAGTCACAGAGTGACATAAATCACCGGGAAACGTTTCCTTCGGCTTGAAAAAGTTGGGGGTTTTTTCCTATTTTTGTCACTTTTGATAACAGAAATGCTGTGTTTCTGACAGCCCGAAGTTCCCCTTTGGGCTGCACATGCCAGCAGAAGTTCCAGTGACAAATGTACCTTGGACACAGCCTGGAGGGGAAGTCCAAATCAGTCAATAACCACTGAATACCAACATTTTTGGTCTTCAGGAGCCTCTGATGGGTCCCCTCCAGCCCAGCTGTTCTGCTGGGGCACAGCCCCACTGAGTGGGTGTTACTTCTTGCCTCTGCTGCGTCTCTCAGCACAAAGCCCACGGTCACCAGTGGGCAAGGTGACAGTGGGAGAAGGAAGTTTTGTCTGCAGATCCCTCTGGGGATATCAAGCTGAGGGTGGGTCAGGGACTGTCCGTAGGCAGAGCCAACCTCTGAGAGGGTGGCTGGGACGTTGGATTTGGTGTTGCAGCTCAGCAGAGATGTGGGCTGTGTGGTATTTCGTCACTGTGCCTTGGCTGTTCAGAACCTGCGAGGGTCGAGGCTTCTCCCTCCCGGAGCAGCCACACAGAGGGCTTGTGCTTGTCAGATATTCATGATATTTTTCTTTTTTTGGGGGGGCAATTAACTCTTTCTCCATTCTATTTCAGTGAGCAAGGCACAAGCTCCAGGCTACCAAACCCTCGCCTTACATCACGTCCCTTTCTTTGTGTTTTGTGCCCTTTCGTTTGGTTGGACTTGATGATCTTGGAGGTCTTTTCCTTAATGATTCCATGATTCGTACGTGTTTATTTGTTCTTTTTTTTTTTTTTATATATATATGCATACAGGGCTGTAAAGTGCCTCATGGCTGACTCTGCACTTAAAAATCACGTTTGGTCTTTCCCTCTGAATTACTCTGTCCAGATTTCCCTCTGCTTGTTTAAACTCTGCCGGGGGCTGGAGCAGCTCCTGTGACTGAGAGCATTTGCCGCCTCTTCCCTGGGGGATAGAAGGGCCAAACCATGAACTGAAGAACACCAAGTAGCAAAGGGTGTGGCAGTGTCTTTCCTCTGCTTAATGCACTTGTCTAAGCATCTCTCTTAGACCATGAAGTGTGACTGTCCCCACCGAGGGACCAGACCCGGGGCTCAGAGAGGACAGCACAGGCATCGCCTCCTCTGAGCCAAGACACAGCAGGAGCTTCAGCTGTAGCCTGGATATGTAGGCAAGAATAAAACCAACTCTCTTTCCTTCTTGCAGGCAGGGCAGAACGCAGGTGACTGCTCAGGGCTGTCCCAGGAGCCCGTCCTCTCACAGCCACGAGGAGCTGCAGGCTCCAGCATGGCATGGGAAAGCCTTGAGGCTGTGGTTGTTGGAAGAGAGAGATTTATTCCATGTGCAAATTTATGGCTTAAATATTTTCTCCTTAATTATGGTTTGAACTGGAGTTTATAACATTTGGGAATTTGCAAGTACTGGCACTCACAAGCTTTCCAGGGCAGCAGCTTCTCACAGAAAGCTCTTCTCTGCAGTGACCAGGACAGGACCTGAAGGAATGGCTGGAGCTCTGTCAGGAGAGGATTAGGTTGATATCAGGAAAAGGTTTTTCCCCCCGAAGATGGTCAGGCACTGAACAGGCTCCCCAAGGCAGTGGTCACAGCCCCAAGGCTGCCAGAGCTCCAGGAGCATTTGGACAACGCTCTGAGGGACAGGGTGGGATTTTGGGTGTCTGTGCAGGGCCAGGAGCTGGACTGGGTTCTTGTGGGTCCCTTCCAATTCGGGATATTCTGTGATTCTAAACTACACAGTGGTCAAAGGAACAAAACTTTGCCTGAAGTTGTCCATGTCACACATTCTAGTTCCTTTCCCAGCTACAGAGCCACATCCCTGTAAGAAACCCAGTAAATGGTGGGAAAAGCCCTGGCGTTGGCTAATGAAGGAAGTTTTGCCTGGATGGGAATGATGAGGTTGCTGTTTGCACTCAGGCCATAGATCACAGACACTTGAAACGCTGGATCCCTGCAAGGTCTCCATATGAAGGAGGTTGTCTCCATCCTTGCCATGCAATAATGAGATGGTTTGAGTTTTATAGTCTTATATAATTACTCTCAAAATAGCTTCTGATTCATCCTCCCCTTTGAAGCTTATAGTTTGCATTCCAATAAGCCCTTGCATGGCAGGAACCCTGTGGTAGCAGCAAATGAATTTTTAAGAAGTTTTTTGCTGTCTGACTGAAAGTTTGGCATCTCCAGTTTGAGAATTCCTGTCCTTATCTCCCCATGATCCGTTCCATGGCTTGGTGTGTGCAGGAGATGAGGAGGCTCCGTTGGGGTTCCTGGGGAGCCTGTGCTGGCAGGAGGAAGCTGGTGGGAGCTGATAGTACAGGACTCAGTGTCCAGGGAAGCACAGGAACAGCATAAATCTCCTTTCAGCTTCCAGGGAGGCATTTCTTCCAGGGAGACTCTGCGGCTGGATGGGGCTCTGGGCAACCTGATCTAGTGGAAAGTGTCCCTGCCCGTGGCAGGAGGGTTGAATAAGATGGTCTTTAAGATCCCTTCCAACCTAAACCATTCAGTGTTTCTATGGTTCTATGAGTGTCTCCTCTCAGAACATCCAGCTCATGAGCATTCCCAGCATTCCCACCCCTCTGCTGCTTCAAGAGGGGAGTTTGCCTTCGAGCTCCGTGTGATGAGCTCAGTGTGAGAGTTTTCCCAGCCTGTGAAAACTTGTTGTCAATTCAGATTCACCGCTCTGTCTTCAGTGGGATTGCTCGTGGCTGATGCAGAATAACAAAAGAAGTGGATTATTACTTACCTGACCAAGAGAAAAAAAACACACCCTGATTTGTTTCACTGGTGAGCAGTGACAGGACCCCAGGGAACGGCTGGAGCTGTGTCAGGGGAAGGTTATCAGGAAAAGGTTCTCCCCCCCCAGAGGGTGGTGGGGCACTGACCAGGCTCCCCAGGGCAGTGGGCACAGCCCCAAACCTACCAGAGTTCCAGGAGTGTTTGGACAACGATCTGAGGGACAGGGTGGATTTTGCATGTCCAGTGCAGGGTCAGGAGTTGGACTCAATATTCTAAAATTCTGTGATTCTGTTTTTTTTTTTTTTTCTGGATGGGTCATGGTACCAGGTATTTCTGTGACTTCAATTCCTTGTCCCACAAACTGTCAGGATGTGTCGCTGTCCTCAGCCCCCCTACAAGGGATCCTGACAAGCAGCCCAGCTCTGGGGGGTCCGAGCAGGGTGTCTGTAGGTGTGGGTAGGGCTGTAAGTGAGTCCTGACCTGTGCTCCTGGTTCTGGGGTGGCTCCCTGGACAGGAGCAGTTGGGAAGGTCTAAGAAAACAGGCCCGTGACCCTCAGACCCGAAGGTGATTGATGTCCCCAGTGCTCTGGGGTCGGAGGTGGTGCTCTGCAGCCCTTACCACCTCCCACAGCATGAGATAACGTCTGAGGGGTGGTGGGAGCTCCGCTCCACCCAGAGTTGTGTTCTGACCTGGTCCTTTAACATCTGCTGAGCACTTGATGAAAATATTTTCCCCACAGCTCTGTGACCGTGTTGGAGCAGCAGCTCCTGCGCTGCCAGGCTGCCTGTGAGAGGCGAATTGACGGCGGTTAGACTTTGAAGTGACAGCTCCTGATGACTTGTGTAGCTCAGGAACATTTCAGGGCATATTCCTGTAGCTCCCGGCTGCCTGGAGAACGCCACCAGTAAATCAGGAAGTTGCTGAAGTTTCAAATGACAGCCAAATGACAGCGAGGGAGGCCTGAAATGTGACAATGAAGCCACCAGCAGGGGACTGGCACGCTGGACACCGTCCCAGCAAACACAGGCAATCAGTGAGTGGGCTTGCAGTGCTTCCCTCCCGCTGCCAGGCTCTCTGCAGACCCCAGTGCCCACTTAGCTGTGGGCTCTGTAAACACAGCTGCCTGCTGATACAGGGATTGGAGCTGTGTGGGGTGACAGGGACAATCTGATCCTTATTATTTGCTCTGTTACCATTCCCGGGGCTTGGAGAGGGGATAGGGAGCTGGCTGAGAACTGCTCTCTGCTGCACTGCAGTCGCCTCTCATCCAGCTCAGCATTCCAGGATTTATAAGCCAGACAGTTTCCTTTCCAGAATCCCTGTTGCAAAGGGCTCTGTTTGCTGCTTCCCCCCGTGGTGCCCCTCAGGGTTTGCCCTGTACCGTGTCCCCAGAGGGGACATTCCCGTTTGTCCCTGGTTTGGTTTTGGCTGCGATGCTGCTCTGGGGGTCTGATATTTGGTTTCTGTTCCACTCAGTCCCTGTTCCTTCCTCCAAAGCTGAACAGCTCTGCTAAATAAACATGTCTGAGGTTTAATGGAACCCTCTTCCTTCTCCGCAGCTGCTGCCCTGTGCTCCCCTCTGCCCACAGGCCTCCGAGAGCCACCGCGGCTTCTCGTGCCCAATTTCCAGCCCTCAGCTAATCAAACTCACACTGCTGATGCTTCTCAATTGAGAGAAAATGAGATCAGCAGTTGGTGGGTGCCTCACGTGGTCTGTTGTAGCCCCAGAGCTGCCTGTCTTCTCCTCCAGCAATAACTCTTGTAGTAATCCATCACTTGAGTGCGTGATCCCTACAAAGCCCTGCAGAAATAGAACAATATATTCTCACAAGCACTGTTGCAACAGAAAAACGTAGCAGAAAATGGACAGAGAAGCCTGGAAATACCTGCTGGCGTGGTGTGAGCGATGGCTGGTGTATGACACTGGAAAACCAGTCATGCAGCCAGTGCAAGACAGGAGAAGGTACGTCACCATCACCCCCTGCCCCCGGGGTCTGCCATCTCCTGGAACTGCTCTGCTCTTCCAGGAGGATTTGCTGTGGGAAGACGTTACGTGCTCCAAGCTGGAGCTCAGAGTAGCTGGGAGCTGCTTTTACAGCTGAAGGAAACCCAATGGGGAGCAAATCAGCCCAAACTCTCCAGACTTTCCAGGAACTACTGGAGAACTTACAAGTTAGAAGCCCTTGCAGGGATTCACAGAATTACAGAACATGCTGAGTTGGAAGGGCCTCACCAGGATCACTGAGTTCAACTCTTAGCCCTGCACAGGACCCCTTTGCTCTTGGCAGGATCAGTTTGGAGGCTGTGTCAGGGTCTGTGCATGGGGATGGAGCTGTGGGACCAATCGTGCTGCGGTGACAGCACTGCTGGTACCCAACATCAGTGGAGGGTCAGGTCAGGCTGTCCCCTCTGCCTTGGTGAGGGGCTCCAGGGACTGAGAAAGCTGTCTGTCCCCTTGCAGGTGTCACAGAGCTGGGAGAAGGGCACAGCTGGGTGGTGGCCACTTCAGCTGAGCTCCTCCAGCATCACCCTGTCCCCACACGGCACCTCTGCCTGCAGCACTGAGCATTTCCATTAGACTTCCAGTCATGGTATTCCAACTTCCTTTGAATACAACAGGTAGCTGGAATGACTAATGGATGCTGGAGTGCTGAGGGAGCCATCAAGTGTGTTTTGTTTTCTCTATGGGGAGTGGGTGGAAGGAAAGCTAAATTACATCTTGAGGATATTAAATATAACTCTTCACATTAAACTCGGAGTTAGCCATGAATCTCTTTAATGACAGTGCAAGCTGCTTCACAGCAGTAAAAGTCAATGTTGCCACAATTAGACCACTATTGTCTTGCAGTTAACAGACTGCTGTAATCATGACTTTGTCATATTATTAATCCCTTCCTGTTTGGACTTTGCTAATTATCCCCTTTGGTAGCTCAGTTTGGGTATTATGGAGCCATCAGGGACATCAAGCTGAAAGGTAGTTCGACCATATCTCTTAATTAGTTCCCATCCAAGACGAAACAAAATGGGTGGTTGTACTGATGAGCTGCTCCCTGAGCCCACGGATACCAGGGTGAGGAGGGCTGGACTAACTAAGGAATGATTCCCTCTTTCTCAGTTTGCTTTCAGCTTCACAGTTTTAAGTTGCCCTATTGGCTCTTTGTCTTGCCCTGAGCCTTCGGTCTTTGATTTAAAGGCAGTAAAAAGTAGTGACCTGCTTGGAAATTTTACAGTTTTGAGCCATTCCGTGAGCTTTTTGGTGAGGTTCAATAGCAAGGGGTTTAGATGTCACAAAACTGGTGAAAAACACGAACCAAGATGCCAAGTCAAGGCAGAAGTGACATCATTTGTGGGTGGCATTGATGGGATTCAGTCTCCTTGATGCTCTTGGCATCCCTGTTGCTCGCTGTCAGCTTCAGGTCTTTTCTGTGGTGTTTTGGTAACAAGTGGGTTATATAATAAATATATAAATAACAGCTCGATGACTTATCCTAAACGTACCAGCTCATGCAGGTAGATGTTCATGTTCATACCCAAGTCTTTCCTGTTCCTTCCTCTCCTCTCCCTCCTCATTAGTCAGTCAAGAGCTTCGTTACTGCTGCTCTGTAGCCAAAAGCAGTTTCCAGCTGAAGATTCCTCTGGGAAGCAGCTCTTGCTCCCAGGGGGAAGTGAGGCTGGAAAATAGCCATGTTGATTTGTTTTCGCAGCCTCCTTCTTTTAAGCTTGATCTTTTCAATTATAAGTCGTAATAAACCCCATTTTCCAGCATGACAGTGTCTCCCAGGGGAACTGGGAGAGGATGAGGGACCAGCACGGAGTTGGATAGGACGAGGGTGAGGAACGGCTGGAGCTGCTCTTGCACTTCTGTCACACCATTTGCCCGACAGCAAAGTGACAAATAACTCACTGTTAATTTTTTTTTTCTTGGTGGAGAATACAATAAAAACATAGTTCTTGTCATGTTTTTCCTCAGGTGGGTTGTTTGTCAGAGTGATAATCTGTCCCTTGTGAACGGTCAGGAGCTGAACTGTTCCTGCATTACACAGAGTCCTTTTTACTGCTGGATACAGGCACATCCCTCTTTTCTCCATGCTCAGGATATCTTGGATCCAAACCTTGCACAGGGTGGGATAAAACTTAACCAAGGAACTCATTCTTCCCCTTTTCTGAGGTGTCCTTTTGGCCTGTTCTGTATTTGGGGCAACTGGCCTTACCTCCATCTGTGGCAGGAACACCCAAGCAAGCTCTGACCTTGGGGCGTTTTCTGCTAGATGAGGAATTATCTTGTTTTTACAGTTCCTTGTAAGTTAAAGGACATTTAAAGCATAACATTTTGAATACTATGTATTTTCTAGAAAGTAAGTGGTATTTTCAAATTCATAAGAGAAAGCTCATTAAGTCAATGAAGGTCAAACTCCGTCCAAATTGATATTTAAGTTTAATAAGTCACGAAAAAGTCCTGGAGAATTCAATGTCATTTTCGAACAACCCAATATTCTAACGAGGCAGATGCTTAAGAGCTGCCTGTAAAATCCTGATCCCTTCTCCTCCTGCTTTATGGCAGCTGCCAGAGGAAGGAGTAGGAGGTCATGCATAGAAGTGTCTGTGAAGCCTGTCAGATACATTATGAATGCCAGCCTGGCAAGGAGTGACAAGAACCAAGATCTTTCTCAAGCTGGCAACAGGTTTGCTGAAGGAAAAAATTATTATTTCTGATGGTTTCTATTAATGAGCCACAAAGCCCCTATAAATCCTTGGAATGGGTGGAAAGAACAGAAACTTCTGTGTCACGTGGCAATTCCCAGGAGGGAGAGATTCTGCATTACAGTGATTTCCTTTGTACCAACAGAGAGGTATTTGCAAGAAGTCCAGGTTCTTGAGTTTTCTTATGAAAGTGTTTGAGTTTCCTGGGCACAGTTCCAAGATTTAACTCAAAGTAGAGGGAACTGGTACTGCTGTGCTCTCAGCTTTGGTGAGAATACATTTAGCCAAATCTCTGAGGAAGCTCAGCCACTGACTTGTACAACCCCATTTATTATTAAATAAGATGGGATCTGTTTATTCACCCCAGCAGCGATCTGTGCTTCCACCTTGGAGCTGAAGGAGAAAATAAATGCTGCAGCCTGACCTGTACTGGAGGCTGGAAAAGGGAAAGAGAAGTTGCCAAAAGCTCTGGGTGACATTTATTCTCTCCCTCTGGACCTGCTGGCGCCTTCCAGCCCTTCCCCTCGAGTGAAAGCACCTGTGGGCAGTTGAGGAGCTTCTTGGTGAACTTGCTAAGCTCGGTAGTTTTGTGGGAAAAACAGTTTCCTCTGGGATATCAGAAACAGCAGATGGTTTCCCAGGTGTTCGGCGGAACTGCCTTGCTCAGGTGTAGATGTCGCATCTTGTGCCTGGTGCTGCCTTGAGATTTTCCTTGCAGGAGCTGGTGCAGCAATCTTAAAATACACGGGAGCTGCTGTGTTCCCAGGGACACGTGAGCAAAGGCTGGTGGTACGAGTGTGTTCCTGAGCACTTTTGCTGTTGGGGTTCATAAACGGCGGCTGGGGGTTTGTTGTTGTCTGATTCTTTGTGGGTTTCTTGCAGTAATTTTAAAATGCAGCTGTTGTGTCCGTGTAAAAACTTCGCCTTTTCTCATGTTTCATAGATTTTTCTTAGCCTTAAACATCGAGGTCAGGTTGGATGGGGCTCTGAGCAACCTGGTCTAGTGGAAGGTGTCACTGCCCATGGCAGGGGGGTGGAATTACATTATCTTCAAGGCTCCTTCCAACCCAAACCATTCTTGTCTGATTAAAGGTCTGATTACAGCTGCACAAAACTAAACTATACGGCCAAGGGAAACAGAAGGTTTTTTATGACTCCTGTTTAAGGTAAAGGACGTGTCAGGAGTCACATTTATAGCACACAGGTGAGTTCCCACGTTCAGAAACACAGAGGTCACCGACCACCTTCCTCGGGGCTCAGGCAGGGAAATAAATGCGGTAGCAGAAAACATTTATGGCACAAGAATAACCATAAATAGGGTGAACAAGAGGTAATGGTTGCAACGTATAAAATTTTGGAGTGTTTGATGGGGTTTTGCCTTTCTGTCCTGACTTGCACTTCGGTAATTAAGGAGTGTTGTTTTAGTGGTAACTGCAAATAACACAACAGGCAATCAGGAAATTGTCCATTAGCTCAAAGCCATCTATGTAGTCCTGACACTGCAGACTTGCCTCCAGAGCAAACCCTGGCTTCGCCATCAGGGACGGATATTCCTTGTGATCCTCGTGATCCTGAACTCTGGGAGTTTTGGTTTGGGTAGGAACGTGGGAATTAATACACTGTAGGAAAGGAATTCAAATAGCCAATGGTTTCTCTCTGTGAAGTGCTGTGAATAATTTCATATCCTTGATGGAGGCACACACATACACACATATATATACACACACATATACATCTATATATATATGTGTGTGTATATATATATTCCCTTTTTCCTGATTCTTCAGCCACACGGATGGAAGCTCTTTCCTCTCCAGAAAAAGACTGAAATGCTGAATTACACAACACATGAGACAAAAGCGTCTCAGAGAGTCAGAGAACACGCAGCTCCTGTGATATTCAGAGTAAGGAAGACTGTGCAGTACTTTCTGTACAGCCTCCTTCTATCTTTGGTTTCTCTGCATCAGCAGCTTGTAGTTTTGGGTGGTTTTGGTTTGTTGGTATTTACTTTTTATTCCCCATGGGCACATCTGGACAAGATGTGGGTGTGGATGGTACAACAACAACAACCTACTTCCAGGATCGTGGTAGGTGGATTTTTTTCATTATAGTGCCTGAACAGCCGTGGCGTGAAGCAGAAAGGCACCTTCTGCCTGTACAGCACTCGAGCTTGTTTCTACCATGCAACTGTGTAATTCTTCTTGATTTCAGACTCAGCAGTTTGCTGATGACACGAAACAAACCAAGGGTGATATTTTATAGCCAGTTTAAGCATCACGGTGTGAAACTCGATAGCTCTGGCCATATGGAGACACTCATTTCTACCCAGACGTGTCCCGAGTGTGTCAGGGGATGCTTGCTTGGGTTTGACTCTCACTTGAAGAACTTGCTAAGAGCTCTACATTAGTTGTGAGATAAGTCAGTTTGGACCATTTCTTCCATTTACTTATGATTTTCTCACCATCTTTCTTCTCTCCTCTCCTCTCCCATCCCTCCCCTCCCCTCCCTGTCGCTGTTGTTCTCTCCCTGTAGAGCTCTCCGTCAGCCTCCTTGCAGTGATAGTTATTGTGTGTGGACTGGCCCTGGTGGCAGTGTTTCTGTTTCTCTTTTGGAAGCTGTGCTGGGTTCCCTGGAGGAACAAGGCCCTTTCCTCTAACCTGGCCGTCCTGCGGAGCGAGGCAGGCTGCACCAAGGACGGCATGGCAGACAAGCTCAAGGACACGGGGGCCATCAGCTTCCTGGAGGCAGCGGTGAAGATCAGCCACACGTCCCCAGATATCCCTGCAGAGGTCCAGATGTCCATGAGGGACCACATCATGCGGCGCACACGGATCCAGAGGCAAACCACGGAGCCGGCGTCTTCCACCAGGTGAGTGAGGGGTTGGGATGATTGGGAGGGGTGTGACGCCCAGCCTGGAGAAGAGGAGCCTGAGGTCAGACCTCCTCAGGGTCTGCAGCTTCCTTTTGAGGGGCAGTGGAGGGGAACAGTGATCTCTGCTCTCCGTGAGCAGTGACAGGACCTGAGAAAATGGCTGGAGCTGTGCCAGGGGAGGTTTAGGCTGGATATCAGGGAAAGGTTCTTCCCCCAGAGGGTTGTTGGGCACTGAACAGGCTGCCCAGGGCAGTGGGCACGGCCCCAAGGCTGCCAGAGCTCAAGGAGTATTGAGACAACACTCTCAGGTGGGATTGTTGGGGTGTCCTGCGCAGGGCCAGGAGTTGGACTGGATGATCCTTGTGGTTCCCTTCCAGCTCAGGATATTCTGTGATTCTACTCAGCAGGGGAAAAGTGCTCAGCAGGGACAGTGCTCTGTGAGCACCCAGATGGGCAGGAGGATTGTTGAATGAAGACGCAGGTTCAGATACCATCAGGGAGGCTAAAGAAAGCACCTACATGCTGGATTACTGTCCAAAGGCTGGTCATTAACCAATTAATGTGTTAAGACTGGCTTACCGTGGGCCTTTTCAAAAAATCAGGGATTCAAGCCCTATTACTGTGGCTTGACCTCATTGTGTCAAGTCACCCGCGTGCTTTGGCCACTTTAATTTCGTTCCAACATGAGAGGCAGGCTGAAGTATCAATGATGTACTCTGTCAGACAGAATTAGACCTTTTGGCTCGCTCCTGCTGCCGTGGCTCCGAGCAGGAACAATTAGATCAGCAGAATTGATGTTTCGCTCAGTGCACAAGCTCAGAACCAGCTGCGCTCGGTGCTTGTGCCCATCTCCATCTCAGCCAGGGACAGAGACAGCAACACACCCTCAGGAAGTGGGGCAAGGCTGTACAAACCTTGGGAAACCTTCTGGGCAAGAATACTAAACAGAGAGTTGGATTAGATGTGAGGAAGGAGTTCTTTACTCGGAGGGTGGGGAGGCCCTGGCACAGGTTGCCCAGAGAAGCTGTGGCTGCCCCATCCCTGGGAGTGTCCAAGGCCAGGTTGGACGGGGCTTGGAGCAACCTGGGCTAGTGGAAGGTGTCCCTGCCCCATGGCTGGGGATGGAAAAAGATGATCTTCAAGGTCTCTTCCAACCCAAACCATTCTGTGGTTCTACGGAATACAGTAGCTCTCCTGGACGCAGAAGGCGGTGAAACGGGGACAGGAAGGGGTGATGGCAGGGTCCTGGCTGTGCCCCAGCGCTTCTGTTTGCTTCGCTGGCCCTGCCCGTGATGTGCGAGGGAGAGCAACTGTGAAAACAGACATTGCTCAGAAAATTGGCTGCATTTCTGCGGAATTAGCGAGGCACCGACCGCAGTTTGACGTAGCTGGAGTTAAACCAACGCGGTGCCACCTGCGATCGTGCCGCGCGCTCTTTTCATTTACCCACACGGCTCTTTCGACTGCTGGTTCCCTCTCTGCGCGCACGTGATCGTTCTGTTTTTATTACCCCTTTCCAGCAGAGGAGGAAAAAAAAAAAAAACGAAAAACAAACCTCAGCCTGCCTGAATTAGGACAAACAAAGCGGGACTCGGCTGTACGTGGGCAGGTCTCAAACCCGCTTTCTCCTTGGCAGGTTCCTCTGTTCCACAGCCCAGCCTAAAGCCTCCGAGGAACCTGCCAAGGAGAGCAGCACGTACCACAAAAAGCTAATGCTCTGGCTGCACCGGTTCTGGGTTTGGTTAAGTAACTCCATAAACTGCTCTTGTAAACACCAGATAATCTGAAATAATGCCGTGAGTCCACAGAAAAGCTTTTATGCTTTGCTTAGATAAAGCTTTGCTCACACACAGCTTCACTTGTGCTGGAGGGGAGCTCAAGGCAAGAGATGACTCCTGACAAGGCTGTGCCTTCCTCCCTGTCAACAGTTATCTATCAGTTTCTGATGAGTCTGTTGGAAAAGTCTGGAAGCAGCAATACCCAGCAAAGCCAATTGGATGGGGCTCGGAGCAACCTGGTCTGGTGGAAGGTGTCCCTGCCCATGGCAGTGGGTAGAATGAGATGAGCTTTAAGGTCCCTTCCAACCCAAACCATTCTGGGATTCTACAGATAAACCCTCACTTTCTGAGCTGGTCATAGTTGTCTCACAGAGAAAAAGAAAAGTGAGTTTTTTATGCCTAAGAGAACTTAGTGCCAGTATCTTGGAAGGGTAAGGATTGAGGGTGGGAAAATTCTGGGTTGTCTTTCATAGAATCATAGAATCATAGAATCAGACGGGTTGGAAAGGCCCTCTGAGATCATCAAGTCCAACCCCTGATCCAACCCCACCACGGTTACCAGACTATGGCACTCAGTGCCATGTCCAGCCTCATCTTGAAAACCTCCAGGGATGGAGAATCCACCACTTCCCTGGGCAGCCCATTCCAATGGCTGATTACCCTCTCTGGAAAGAATTTCTTTCTAATATCCAACCTAAACCTCCCTTGGCACAGCTTAAGGCCGAGCCCTCTTGTCCTACTGCTGGTTCCTGGGAGCAGAGACCAACCCCCACCTAGCTACAGCCTCCTGTCAGGGAGTTGTAGAGAGCGATGAGGTCTCCCCTGAGCCTTCTCTTCTCCAGGCTGAACAACCCCAGCTCTCAGCCTCTCCTCGTAGGACTTGTGCTCAAGTCCCTTCACCAGCCTCATTGCTCTTCTCTGCACCTGCTCCAGCCCCTCCATGTCCTTCCTGAGCTGAGGGGCCCAGAACTGGACACAGCACTCCAGGGGTGGCCTCACCAGTGCTGAGTCCAGGGGCAGAATCACTTCCCTGCTCCTGCTGGCCACACTGTTCCTGATCCAGGCCAGGATGCCATTGGCCTTCTTGGCCACCTGAGCACACTGCTGGCTCATGTTCATGGCTTTGACCTGGTTAAGGAGTTGTCGAGGCTCATCTGTTCAGCTTTGGGCTGTGACTTGTGTAACAGGTGAAAAAATGCCGCTTGTTGCAAATACTCGGGAATTTAAGAGATTTGCTGGATGGGTTCCTTCGAGGTTTTTGGAGGTATTCCCCTCAGCGTTCAATCTCCGTAACACACAAGCTTTTTGTGCAGAGGTCAGGAGGACCTACTGGACTCCTCCTTGTGCTCTCCAGCTTTCCGAGCTTAGCATTCCAGGGGGGGAGAAAAAAGGCGAGGAATGTCCTTGGACAACCACACAGCTGTCGTGTCCTCCTCCTGCAGGCACATCTCCTTCAAGAGGCACCTCCCTCGGCAGATGCACGTGTCCAGCATGGACTACGGCATGGACCCGCCGGCCGTGGCCGAGCAGCCGACCAGCATCGGCCGCATCAAGCCCGAGCTCTACAAACAGAAAACCCTCGACGCCGAGGACCCCAAAAAGGAGGCGGAAAAAACCTGTGGGAAAATCAACTTCACTCTCAAGTATGACTACGAGACCGAGACGCTGACTGTCCGGATTCTCAGGGCTTTTGACTTGCCAGCCAAAGACTTCTGCGGCAGCTCGGATCCCTACGTGAAGATCTACCTCCTGCCCGACCGCAAGCGCAAGTTCCAGACGCGGGTCCACAGGAAGACTCTGAATCCCACCTTCGACGAGTCCTTCCACTTCCCCGTGCCCCACGAGGAGCTGGCGAGCAGGAAGCTCCACCTGAGCGTCTTTGACTTTGACAGGTTCTCCAGGCACGACATGATAGGGGAAGTTATCCTGGAGAACCTGTTAGAGGACTCGGACCTTTCCCGGGAGACTTCCATCTGGAGGGACATTCAGTACGCGACGACGGTGAGTGTGTGCTGGGGAGGGTCAGCCCTGCTCTGGCAGCATGTGTGGGGCGGTGCTCTGGGGGTGGTGTGGGGTATCTGACAGGTACCACGTGTGTGCTCAGCGGCTCCAGGGCAGGACAGGCTGGGATTCGCTTCTGTCTGCGCTGCCCAAAGGGGTGAGTCCTGCACAGCTCCCATACGATGGGTTTGTTGCCTCCCTGCAGATGGTCCCATCAGGCCTGGGGACCTGCAGCCGTGGTGCTGTGGTGTCTGCCATGTGCACATGATGGCAGTAAGACATGATGACATTGGCCTCTGGAGGGCCAGTGGGAGGTGCTGGGCTTTGCTGCACTGCGAGATGTCAGATGTGCTGCCCACATCTGCCCTCATCTGCCCACAGAGGTGGGTTTGAGTCTTTTAGCAGTTCTGTTGAATCCCCCCTGAAAGAAGCCAAGCCTCAGGGAAGTCCCAGTTCCTTCTGGTTCACACGGAGCTGACAAGGGAAGCCACTCCTCACATTGATCACTGAGGGCAGAGCAATGGCATTAACCTTCCGTAACAGCTGTCTGTTCCTCCACTGCCCCCCAGGAGAACCTGGCTGGTTCTGGGGGCAAAGGAATGATTGAGCTGCTTTGCAGCTGGACACCGAATCCATCATTGTCTTTGTTATTTCTGAAACTGAGATGTGAGACACCCTCACCTCTGTGGCTGAAAGCGTGGGCCCTGTCACATCTTTCCTGGTGATTGGCAGAACTTGCAAAAATCTGTCCTGCAGCTCCCCTTGTAGCTCATCCCATACCTTTGCTGTCCCACCTTCTGTACTGGGGAGGGAACTGTCAAACATAAATACTTACGAGTTGTGCTCAGCAGCACCAGTTTGCTTTGTAACTGCAGGGTTTTCCTTGGTACCGTGTTCCTCACTGGCTGTGCCCCTTGGTCACTGCTCTCAGTGCTTGTTCTTCCACTGTAGTGGGTTCAGAACTTCCCAGCAGAGCTGTGAGGTCTCACACACGTGCCCAGCGCTGTGTCCTGTGCTGCTGTGCCCAACAGGGACGTGATGCCAGGCACCACAGGGAACACAGTATGCCCGCAGGACATCCAGGATGTCAGCCCTGGAAGGTGGCTCTCAGGATACAGCTGTCCTGGCAGGGCACAGGGAGCTTTTCCCCTGCCAGTCTAAGGACGTGGAGGTGGGTGTGATGCCTGCCAGGCACTCTGGAGCTGCTGCTGTGATGCCTTTTGAGCATCTTGCCTGGAAGTGCTGTGGGAGGGAGGCACAGGATCAGCCAAGAGGAGATCAGTGGCGTTAGTTAGCAGGGAGCTCACAGCTCTTGGCTTTCAACCCACAAATAGCCTTGGCTGCTACGACTGATGGATGGTAATGAAAGGAAAAATGCTGGCAAAGAGTCAAGGAGGCACCAGGTACATCCATCACCTGGCAAAGAGCTGCTGGGAGTGGAACAGGGCGCATCAGATGTGCTGATGCCTCTTGGAGGAATCTACCCATTGGCTCCGCGAGTGGGTGTTCTCCTAGTTAACTAAACCAATTTAACGGGGGAAAACCCGACAGAAACAGGTTGGAGATACACCAACAGAAGGGTTGTTGAGGGAAAAGCCTCCAAAAAAGGTGTGAGAGGAGCTGAGCCAACATCATGCCCAAGGCATGTTGTGTAGCAGCCTTGCAGAGCTCCCTCGGACGCGTCAAGCACCGCATTTGGCTCCATCCCCTCTTTCTCTCGCTGCCATTCTTAAGGAATGGGCTGATCCTGGAGCGTCTCAGCCAGTTGTAGCACACCCAAGGACATTTCTGTTTAATCAAAATTGAGAAGGGTAAGTACAGTTTTCATAAAACCCAGAGAGAGCTCTGGGTGACTAATAATACATTAGATCAATCGTGTGGGTAAGAGGATGGGAACACACTTAGGCAAAGATCTAGGCTAGTCCAATAGCCAGCACTCAGCTGCTTAATTAATCACTGTATGGCTTGTGAATCAGTGAAACACTTCTGGTTTCAAGTCTGCAAAAGGTTATTGATTCAGAGCTTCCATTATTTCCTGAAAGGTACTGATAGGAATTTTGGAAATGTCCCAGTGTCCATAATCTGCAAGGAAATAATGTACCCGCAGGACACGCTTCGCTCTCTTTGCAATTTGTGGTTGCAAAGAAAAATCTCTTGCCCTGATACATGGAGGTCAAGGAACAATTTATGTTCATTTTATAGCCTGAGCAGGTCCTCTCAGTGCCAGAAGAGGAAAAGAAGATGAAGTGGTGTCCAGAGTGTGCTCTCTCCCTCTCACATAGTCAGTGATGTCTCTTCTGACATGTGTGTCCAAGGTTTCCTGCCCCTCGTCCCTCCCAAACCAACTAAGAGCAAGGAATCCATGAAAAAATAGACCCAGTCAAGAATAATGATTTTATATAATATTCATTAGTATTCTGCACATCTAAGTGGAATAAAGATTTAATCTTTGCCTTACCTGAGAACGAGCAGGAAATAATTTGGCAAAAATCTCATCCATCAACAAGATCTATTCCCCTAACACTTAGCAAAGCTTTAAGTGCATTTACTTGTCTTTCTAGTTCCATCCCTCTACTACTAACAGCTACAATTTCTTCTCAGCAGATCATTATATCACATTGAAAGGAATCAAACACAGCTTCCAAAAATAAACGGGTTGTTTGCTCTACAGATGTGGGATCTGTATGTAGAAAATAAGATGTTTTTCTTTTTAATCCATTTTTAGGAGGTGTTTGGAAATCTTTCTGCTGACTTCAGATAACGATGCTTTCTAGTTTAAGAAAGACATTTGGTTTGTTATTTTTTTTTTTCCTGAATTCCCCTGAGCAAGGCAATGATGGAAAGGGCTTTTAGGAGGTGTAGTTGATAAAGCTGCATGTACAAGGGGTGCTAAGAGCGACGTGTGAAAGTTATTTGATGGGGCACTAAAAGAGTAAATTGTGTTGGCCTCTGTGCAATCCAAACTGCCAGACACTTCTGAGTGCCATCTGCTGGTTAATTCACCTTTTATACTCACACATACACAGCCCCACACTGTGTCAGCTCCTTCCAGGCATCTCAGAGGGGTTGGTGGTCTAATTGACAGTAAACGTGTCACAGACTAAAAGCTCAATTGCCATTAAATTGGGCCCTTCGTGGTTCTCTTCTGGTTTAAAGCTATGACCCCCCAGCCAGTAACTACCCAGACACTCGAACTCAACTTCAGAGAAAACCACTGCGTTACTCTAAAACATCTTCATTTTCTGCCAGAACGCTGAGCACCATCAAAGTCCATAAACCTCTGTTACTGAATTCTCCCCTGCCCATGGCAGGGCACTGCAACTAGATTATATTTAAGGTCCCTTTCAGCCCAAACCAGCCAGTGATTCTGTGAACAGATGGCACCAGCTGTGCTAGGAAGTTTCCCGTGGGGTTTGTTACAGTGCACGACCAAGGAACAAGGCACCCCTGCCTGTCAGGGTCTCACCTTTCTGTCGTCTCACTGTGTTTGTATCACACTCCTCCACTTGAGGAAATAGGTGTTAGAGTCTCACGCTTGGCACCAGGAGATACACACTGTGCATTCAAACAAAACTTGATACTAATATAATTTCGATGGCTGGCACTGATGTGGTGTGAGATGTCCCATCACTTCTGTGTGAGCAGTGGAGCAGAAGAGCAGGGCTGTGATGTTGTCACAGGGAGGAAGCTCATACCCCTCTGAGGCAGAGCAACATTGTCCTCAACTATGATGTGAAGCTGTAACGTATTTTTCCTGTTCCCTGTAATAATTTTTAGCCACATAATGTTGGGGTGCACTGGAAGCACCAGCATACAGTGAAATGTCCTTCACCTCAAATGGCAGAGTAGAGAAAGCAGGGGCAGCCTGGCTGGTTCCTGCACGTTTCCAATACCATGTGTTCTCTGTTTTATTTAAGGAAAGCGTGGACCTGGGCGAGATCATGTTTTCCCTTTGTTATTTGCCAACTGCAGGTCGCCTCACCTTAACAGTCATTAAATGCAGGAATCTCAAAGCTATGGACATCACTGGTTACTCAGGTGGGTGCTTGGTGGCTGAGGAGGATCCCATTGCATCCACATTTCCTCCTCCCTCACGGTGCCCTGGATGGATGGTGGGCTCATGTCTCTTGATGCCAAGGCTGTGTCATCATGGAAACACCCGACAAAGCTCCGTCTGTGTTTTGTGTATGAACGAAATTTTAAAAGTAGAGTTATATTTTAAACTTGTTCTCAAGAGCCTGGACCCAGGGAAGGTGACTGTGTACAGGAATACACAATTCATGGAGCCTGCCAGCGGTTTCCCATCCCCAGTGAAGGGTTTGTAGGGTGAGAGCTCAGGTCCATCTCTGGGGTTGGACACAGCCCTGTTGCAGACACTGACCCCCAGCAGTTTTATGAGAATAAGGTGCTTTCCACCAGACCATCCCCTGTAGCCAGAATCAACCATTTCACCCCAAAATTAGGAAGGGATCATGGGCAGCCTGGGTATATTCCAGGGGGAGTGTACATTCCTCTGTACAGTGGCCAGTGCTCAAACAGAAGGATCACAGTCACCTGAAGACTGTTTGCATTCGCAGTTCCCAAGAGCCGATCTGTAAATTCAGCGTGCACAAACTCTGGTTTTCATCATGAAAAGCAGTTTCTTTTCCAGAGATCAACATTTGAATTTTCATTGTACAAAAGGCAGTAACAACAGACACCTTTGCAGGAGATGTTTCTGCTCAGATGGAGCTTGCTGCCTTTTGAAATACCTGAGAATTGAGGTTTCAGGTGAAGCCAGTTCAGCCTTCCTTGTAATGATAATGCAGTGCTGGTTCTCTGGTGCCTGAACCTCATGTCACCACTCACAGCAGTATGAGAAATGGATTCAACTGGTGTGCAGACATCTCTTTCTCTAAAAAGTCCATTTGAGGAGGGCCTCTGGCTCATGGGAACTCACAGCCCACCCTCTGATAATGCCGTTTCTGTATTGCAGTGGCAACAAAATACACCTCTGTAGACTAAACACAATGGTTTTTATTATCTCTGCCTCTCCAGATCCATATGTCAAAGTGTCTTTGCTCTGTGACGGGCGAAGACTGAAAAAGAAGAAAACCACCATAAAGAAAAACACGCTTAATCCCACTTACAATGAAGCAATAATCTTTGACATTCCCCCGGAGAACATGGATCAAGTCAGCCTGCTCATCTCCGTCATGGATTACGATCGGTAGGTGGGAGGCTCTGGGGAGCTGGAGGGGAGAGCAGCCCGTTGGGTGCAGGTTTTCCTGCTCAACAGCCATTTTCCGTGGTGTTTTCCATAGCCTTGATTGCAGAGCTCTGTGGCATCGACCTGTCTCTGGTGATTTACTGCTACAGTGTCGTCCGTATTCATGGTTATGGAAAACGGGAGTAGTGAGTTTGGTCAAGCTGGTCCTTGCTTTATGGCATCTTCTTGAGCGAGTCATGGAGTCACAGAATGTGCTGAGTTGGAGGGGACCCACAAGGATCATCAAGTCCAACCCTCAGCCCTGCACAGGCCCATCCCCAAGAGTCACACCATGTGCCTGAGAGTACCATCCAAACACTCCTGGAGCTCTGGCAGCCTTGGTGCTCTGCCCACTGCCCTGGGGAGCCTGTTCAGTGCCCAACCACCCTCTGGGGGAAGAACCTTTTCCTGAAATCCAACCTGACCCTGCCCTGACACAGCTCCAGCCATTCTCTCAGATCCTGTCACTGGTCACCACAGGGAAGAGATCAGTGCCTGTCCCTCTACTTCCCCGCACGAGTCCTGTGCTCCCCTTTGTTATTTACTCGTCCTACAACCCATCACCCCCTTTTAGAAAGCAAACAGTCTCTGTCTGAGCAGCAATTGGTGTATGAATAATCCATTACTGAACTTGCACTCATTCCTGCTGTGCACTACTACACAAACACCCTTCCAGGTCCTGTATCTGGACCGATCCACAGCCCAGACAATCTAAAAGCTGCTCTAACCACCTTGTCAGTGCCTCGCTGTGCTGGGGCCGTGCGTGCTGGCACTGTCTGTGATCAGACCATCCCCGTGCAGACACCACGGCCGCCGTTCACCAGCACCGGGGGGGCCAAACCTTGGCTGGGAAACCTGGGCAGAGTGAGAGAGGTGAGTGAGAGGTGTTTGTGCTGCTTCTCTGTTGTCCTTCAGAGTGGGGCACAACGAGATCATCGGGGTTTGCCGCGTGGGGGTCAACGCTGAAGGGCTGGGCAGGGACCACTGGAACGAGATGCTGGCGTACCCCCGCAAGCCCATCGCCCACTGGCACCCCTTGGTGGAGGTGAAGAAGTCCTTCAAAGAGGTGTGTGGGGTTGTTCTTGCCTTCTGACGCGTGTTCTGTGTGTGAGTGAGCTGGTTCCAGGCTTACAGAGAGCTTGTCCCCTCACTTGGGGTTTTCTGACGGGAGGTGAGGGAATGTTCTCACCAGAAATGAACTCCAGAAGACAAGCACTGCCTCGAAATAGCTCCTGGAGCTTGCAAGCAAGAGTGAGAGAAACTGTATTTACAGATGTGACTGTTACCATATTGGTTTTTTACTTTTCTTTTTTTTTTCTTTTTTTTTATTTTCTTTTTAAATTAGAGATTGAGAGCAGTAAGGGAAGAGAATGCTGCTCTGATTGCAGAACAAATTGTCCAGGGATATTGCCTATTTCAAGTTTCAATTTTTCATCCTAAAAGATTTTTCTGTTGACTCATCTCCGAGCCTTTGAGGGAGAATAAATAGAACAAATGTAATTGCTCTAAGCATCTCCAGAGAAAGAGGCTCACTTGGTGCAGCCCCAGATGATAAAATAGGGCTGAAATGCCTGGGTACCATTTCGACCATCTCTGGCATTTTCTTCCTCCTTGCACTCCCATTTCTCACGCTCCTACAGAGCTCTTTGGCTTCGGCTGATTTAGGTCATAATTTCTGGAGGAGAGAGAAGAGGAAAAGGGCAGGCACGCTCTTGACACTTCAGGTAGGAGAGGAAAGCCAGCATTTGTGGCCAGTGATAAGATAATAAAGGCAATAAAACCTCCCAGTGTATCCGGGCCTAAGCGAGTATTTTCTCTCAAAGCCATAGAATAGGCACTTACCAAAAAGCATCTTATTTTCCTCTTGAGGTTCAGATACTGAGCTTTAATGGAAGGCAGATACTAGGCTGGGTGAGTCTTATTTAGTACATCAAACCCTATGTTTCTTTGAAATGTGCTCTAATAAGAAGGAGTGGAGAGGCCCTGGCCCAGGTTGCCCAGAGAAGCTGTGGCTGTCCCATCCCTGGGAGTGTCCAAGGCCGGGTTGGAGCAACCTGGGCTGGTGGAAGGTGTCCCTGCCCATGGCAGGGGTGGAATGGGATGAGTTTTAATGTCCCTTCCAGCCCAAATCATTCCATGACTAAGAAGGCAGCTTGTGCTCAGTGCTCTCTATCCCAGCCCAGGTGGGCATCACCCATTTTCCCAGTGGGAAAACCTGGCAGTTAATAATTTTGGTTGAAGACATGGAGCTGGATATATCAGATAATGGACACCTGAAAAATTCACATTCATGGGGGCATTCTGTGAGCTCACCCCTGTGAATCAGGAGTAACCCCCCAGGCCAGGACTGGTGTAAATCGAAGCAGAATTAAACACAAATGTGTTTAGTGGTAACGTTGCCTATCGTTGGTGAGCAGCAAAAGGCTTTCAGTGACCTTGCCATGCTGAAAACCTGGCGCTGGGTACATGAGCCATGCTTGGGCAGGATCCAAGTGCCATCTCCCACAGGCACAGGGAGCTGGAGACCGCGGGGTTTCAGCGTGAATGAAATGTGATCCATCATTTGATCAGCTGGCTCAAGGTCTGTGGTGTCTGGAGCACCTCACAGCGTGACACCAGCTGCCCTGTCTGACCCAGGGGCAGGAGCTCCTTCTCCAGGTTGCAATTTTTATGGTTTTACTACATGATTTTTCAGATGCAGATAGAGTTTTGAAAGAAAACTTCTCTGAAGTTCTTCATAATCACTAGGACAAAAAAAAAAAAAAGACATTATTATTATGATGAAACGCAGAGAAAGCAAGGGGCAGACATGAAAGATGACTCACCTTCTAAAACATACTTTGAAAACCACGGCTGAGCCCCCAAGACTTTGGAAAAAAACCCTGAGTGAATCATTTCACCCCCCAGTGCACAGGTCAGGAGCTCTGCTTAAAAGGAAAGAAAAAACCCTCTGATCATCTGTTCTGGTATTTCTGCCACAAATTGGTGCACAGAGCCAGCAAGCAAATGGTCCCTGTGTTTATTTGCCCTTTTAGGTTTTAGCACTGCTGTCTGCAAATCCCAAGTGCAGCCTTAAAATAAAAAAAAAAAAAAAAACACCAAACAGAAAAGGCAGAGGCTCCCGGAGAGAATTTAACGGGAAATGGTGTTTGCTGGGTACAAGTTATTGCATCATCTTTTCCGTCATCTTTTCCGTATGAGTTTGGGCACTTTTGAAAAGAAATTCGGGCTTTTGGTCCTGTGGCCTCGGCTCTGGGTCTGGTGCAGGCTGCTCCATCCACCCAGGCTCTGTGGGCTCCCTGAGTGGCTCTCCATCCCTTCTTCACCCTCGTGTCCTTGCGGGGGTGAACTCAGGGTGTGCTGAGCCATCATCCTCATCTTCGTCTTCGTGACTTTCACCTTCACCTTCATTCGCATCTTCCTCTTCCAGACCGTTTGTTCTGGGCACCGGCAAACGGAGCCTTTGCTTTCTAGTTGATCCTCCTGGTGCTCTGTAACCATCAGTAGTGGCCTCTGCTGCACATCAGGGTCTGTCCTGACTGAGGGCTTGACCTCAAACCGAAGGCGACAGAGCTGGGATTGAAGTGTCTCTTTGATGCCTAAATTGAGCAACGGACGAGTGGAGCTGTTTGCTCCCTGCTTGGGTGTCCCAGCCCCCTCCCCACAGCTCAGAGCTGGAGAAAAGTGGTGGGAACCTGGGATTTCTTTGCTGACCGACACGTGCACTGCCCTGCCTGGCGCACCTTGGAAAAGCTCCGGCCAAAAGAAGGAGCTCCCGCCGCGTTTTGAGCGCAGCTCAGAGTCGCGGTTTCTGGTGGTTTTACCAGGAAAACTCTCACCAGAGCTGTGCTGCAGCAGGAGGGCGGCCCAGCCCTGGCCCCCTCAGCCTGCCAGAGAGCTGCAGGAGAGATGGATGGATGGACAGTGGTGCTGGATGGATGGAGAGCGGTGCTGGGTGCCCCAGGCTGCGCCACTGGCCTCCTCCTGCATTGTGGGTGTGGTTCTTTGACTGTCCACCACGAGGACCTGGCCAGCATCAGCCTGTCCCACCACAGTGCTGGGCTAACGTGGCCCAGGAACCTCATTTCTGTGCTGAAAATGTGATTTGGACCTTTCCTCTGTGAACTGGTGTCACTCACTCTTCCCTTCTCTTCCATTTCTGGAACCTTTAGGGAAATGCTTCTGATGCACATCATGTCTTTGGTTGCTCCATATTTATCAACAGTGAATAACAAACCATAATCACTGCACTTCTCTAATGACCATCATCATTAACAAGAGAACATGGAGAACATGTGCAAATGAATCATTAATTACAAGCTTCTAAGTACTATCCTCCTCACACAGATGTTCAGAAGGCGAGTTTCTGAGCAGAAGAGGAGAATCCCACTTGCTGCTGCGTTGTGGAGTTATTCTGACAACAAATTCCTCCCCTCAGCACGACTTGTTCCCATCATTCGGCCCCGAGGTCCTGGTGGCACCTGCTCGGCCTCTCCGGGTGCTTCAACCATCCCCCTCATTGCTGTTCCCTCTTCCTCTCCCAAAACTCCCATCAGCCAGGTCAAGTGCTGTGTCCAGAAAGGGAAATACAAAATCACAGCTTGTTTCCCCAGACTTTGAAGGGAGCTTCCGAAAATAGGAGTTTTTCTCTGTTGTCTGTGAGAGACAAACTCTGATATCGTGGAGGAGCATCGTCAGCGCGATGCAAAACGGGCCTTTGATGTTGCCAAGTGCCTCTGACATCCAGCAGGGGAGCATTTATTTGTTTAGAACATTTCTCCAGATAAAAACTGATAACTCTGCTGAGAGCCAAGTCATGCCCATGATGAGGAATAACCGTTCATCTTTAAAGATAAGCTCTTCCAGACTTTTGGGCCTGTTTGGCTTTGATTGAAGTGTTCCTGGTTTCTGACTGTTAATTACACATTGCACGGTTCACCTTTTCTAGTGAAATTAAGGGAAAATATCTCCAGGCTCCTCTCCTGCTGCTTGAACCTACTCTTGGAACAATTTTCATCCCATTTTTGGAGCAGCAACACTGTCACTGCAGAGAGAACGAGGCAGGGGATGTGGAGAAGGTTCTGCCAAAAGCCCACTGCTGCTGGAATTTCTGCAGCCTGCTCTTTTGGTGGTAATTCCAATCAGGAGGTTGCATCCATCATCAATTCCTCAGGGATTTTAGTGTTTTCTTACCTTGAAGCCGCCCGTTTGGAAGGACGAGCTTCCCAGCTTCTTTGTTCATTAATTTAACACAGTTAATTGGATGCAATTAGTTCGATGCAAACCTGTGCAGTGAGTTAGTTTTACACTCTTTGGGGAACAAAATTGGCCAAATTCTTGACTGCTCCAGACCCATGGAGCATCTGCAAGGGGCTGTTGCCTTTCTCAGCCTCCCTGTGAGCACCACACAGCCACGCTCTCGTCTCCAATTACGCTTCTTTGAGATGCCTCTGCCAAGGCAAAGGTGAAGTCTGCTTTCCCAAGCGAGTTTTCACCCAGAGAAATGAAATTCATACATGCTTGAGCGTTAATATCAGCCAGCAAAGAGCTTCTGCTTATGCAGGAGAGGAGGGAATTGTTCCGGGGAGGGGAGAAAGGAAACAGTGGAAATTCTATGGCTCCCGTTGTCTCTGGGAGATGTCTATCATTTGTCACTTGAATTTAATAAAACAAGATGGTGAGATGGGCAAGCACTCAGAAGCTTGAGGAGAAATGGGTTTGAATTGTAATAATAGCCCCCAAGGCAGATGACTAATAATTTATGATCCCATAAGAACGGCAAAAAGAAAAAAAAAAAAAAATGTTTGCTCCATCCACTGACTCTCTGATCTGATTTTCCCTTTGAGAAATGTCTCTGGTGCTGTGGACAGAGCTGCTGTGGAGCAAAATTGCCAGACTGGAAAGACTCAAGTACTTTTGAGATTAGACAGTATTTCTAACCCAAAAAGACAACGGCAATAAAGCAAGAAAGAGCCGAAAGCCAAACTGAGGCCACTTTGTCTTCACAGCACACACAGAAACTGTTTATGTCCCCCCCCTTTTTTTTTTTTTTGCAAGGAATTCTCATGATTGGGAATTGGTTTACAAAGCAATAAAGCAAACTGTTCAGTAATTCCTCCTGAGTGGTTAAACACGGGCGTCCAATAAGTTGTCCAAGAAGATGTAGAGAAAATGAGAATGAGGTGGGAAAGGAGACGGGCAGAGTGGCACAGGGATGGGGTGGGAATACCGAGGAACAGGACACGGGCGGTGTGGTGCAGGGAAGAATTCCAAATACTTTCTGTTTGTTTAAACTTGTTTTCTCTTTTCTCTTCCAGTGGCAAGGCCGGGCAGCGAGCTTTGACAGCCAGGGCTCCTGCCCCTCTCCCAAACCACCCCCCACGCCATGATATGGAGCACAGAGAGCAAAATGGGACTAATCCAAGTTATTTTTGCCCTTGGCCCACAGTCTCAGTGATTGCTGAGTGGCGGTGGCAGCAGCGGGACTTTCTGGTCTAGTTGTTCCTGCGTGAGTAAAGGTAGAAACCCGTTTTGTGGTCAAATATGTTTTTGTCTAATATGTCTCCCAAGGTGATGTTATTTTTGTGGCTTTTACTAGTACGGGTCTGTTTCCGGAGGAAGAAGGTGGACTGAGACGTGAGCTGGAAGTTTGGTGTGTAAAATAATGTGTAAAATAGTTTTTAGTGTGTACGAAGGCTGGACAAGTGAGCAGATGTGTCTGCAGAGAGCAGAGGTGGCCAGGAGAGGGGACATCGCTGGGAGAGCCGTGGCAGAGGGTGGGAGAGACTCTTCCACCCTGCCAGCAGCTCCGTCCTCGTGGTCAGCCCCAACCCAGCAGAGTGTTCCCGGGTTTCCTGTTCATGTAGAGGTGTCCATGAGCTCTTAGAAGTTTGTGCAGTGTGTATCCCGAATTCCTTTTTGTCATATATAAAAAATGCTGTTGACTCCTCAGGGCCGGGGAAAGCTGTTTTTTTTCCCCCCACCCCGCCCTATATTTGAGGTCTCCCCCAGAGTTAATTGCATGAACAGTTTCTTCAGAGCCCTTTGTAGCTGCTGCTCATCCCCCCTGTACATCACCACATTATCCAGAGAGGAGGGAGCGGCGCTGCCACGACTGGGGTTCAGAAATAAAAGGGGGAAGAGGTTACAGAAATAGGTGATATCCTTGCATGACCACTAGATCTCTATTTCTTATGTCACCCAAGCAATAAAGGGTGAATCAAAGGGGAAAGGGAAACGCAACTAATACTAAAAAAAAAAAAAAAAAAAAGCTTCCAAATTTTTTTTCTTGGGCTTCCTGTCAGCACTTCCCTAAGGAATAAAGTTTCTAGGGCCCAAACCCTGGAGGAAGGTCAAGTTTTGGGGGGAAAAAAAAAAAAATAATGAAGCTTTGCTGGTTCTTTGGTTGCCAAGAGGCCAAAAATGAAGTTATAACATCCCAAGTACATGCTTTGCAGCTAAATCAGCTGATCTTTATCAGCCAGCTGTGGATTTTGGACACTTTCTCACCGTGGATTCTTTCTCTGAGTCAAGAAGTGCTTCAGCGCTGTTTATTCCACCCTAATTAAATTAAGTGAAAGCAAATATTTTGGTTTCGAGGCGAAGTTTGCGAGCGAGGCAGCCGGTTCTCCTCCCGTCGGGTTATCAGAACTGCTTCCTTCCATCAGCCACAATCCTCGGGTCAACTTCAGTTTCCATTTTCCTAAATGTCACCACATCATCCTTCGCTGCACATCATGACTGGCAGAGAGGGGCTGTTCTGCACTGCTTGGGGGTGAGATGAATCCTTTGTGCGGTGAAGGGTAAATACGTCATTCCTCATCACACCTCGTGTCTTAATTCTCTTCATGTGCCACACGCTATAGGAGCAGAAACTCAATAAAATGATTTTATTTGTAAGTGCTGCCTTGCCTGGTGAGATGTTCCCTCTTGTGAAAGCAGTAATTGTGTGTTACGTGGTTTTGGATGGTTGCAGTAATCACAGTGGATGCTGTAAAAGGTGATAATGACAGAACCTGGGATGGTGTGAGGCAGGGCAAGGGCAGACGGCGTCATTTGGAGCAGACATAAGCTCTGCAAGCTCCTGGTTGGGCTGGCACAGTCACACCACCCCTTGGGGAACAGCGAGCACGGGCTGCAGGGGGAAAAAAAAACGTATTTCAAGCACTTACAGTTCATTGAAAGCAAGAAGTGTTAAAACTGCTTTAGCTTCCCAGCACAAAGGGCTCTACTGAGGAGCACAGGGCAGGACGCTCTTTTTGAGACCACCCATCTTGCTGGGAATGTCCCAGGTCTCAGGGTAGGAAAAAGTCTCTAACCACTGAAAACAACTGAGTGGGTGGGTCAAACACTGGCCGTGAACGCCCTGAACCTTGGCCTGAGCAGTGCTGTGAACGGGCAGTGCCCCTGGCAGGTTTGCAGACCAAAGAGCAGGACGCCCCCAGAAGAAGCCACAGCAGTCCAGGCTGATGGCACTTGACAATCTTTTAACTGCAGCAGCCCACTCAGACCCTTTTCTTCTTTAATCCTGGCTTCTTGGGCTCTGGCGTCCTCTGTATAATCTCCGTCTTTTATCCACTCTTCTTGTTATCTAGGATTTAGTCAAAACATACGTGGGGTTTGACACAAAGCTGCTATTTTTAATCCTGGCTCCACACAGATAATCAATTTGCACTCAATACTGGCTGTCACTTGCGTTACTGGAAAACTGGATCTCACGTTAGTGAATAACACCCACGCCAGGGTGGCTCAGCCCCCCCGCCTTCCACCGGGATTTTAAATGCTGAGGTTTCGCCACATCCCCCCAGCGAGGGGAAAATCAACCCATTGTGTGTCTGTCATCTCCTCCTCGCAGCCACTCGAGGAGATTGGTCACACTCGTGGAGGCAAACTCCACCACACGAGTGCAAACGCTTTCCCTTTCATCGAGGGAGGGGTTAGAACTCCGAGAAGGAGCTGAGGCTGGAACAAGTGCCATCCCAGCATTAGTTAAGTTGTTTGCTTGCTCTTCACTTTTCCTTGCTGCTCTTAACCACGGAACAGTAACTCACAGAGAAGTTTCAATTGTTTCCAAGCAAAATAAGGAGAGTCACCACAGGGCCACATCCCACGGGATGCTTGGCCACCGTGGGACTCCTTTGAAACTCGCTGCAAAGGGGAGGATGCTGCTGCAAGCAGCCCCAAATAAATAGTCTATTTTATTGAGTTCTGCAAGCAAAATAAACACATGGAGCATTCCCAGACCTTCCTCTTATTTCCCCCCCCACCCCTTTCTCTTATAGTTTTAGTCTCACAGTCTCTGATTTCATGGAAGTCTGGCTGACTGCAGGAACAGTGAGGGACACTAGAGTGAGGGTGGCCCTGTGGTGACTGTTGGTTTAAGGGTGGGGACACAGAGAGAAGGGAAATCCCACGGGTCCATTGCACAGCTCACTGCGAGGGGTCAGAGGGCTGGGAACTGTCCCAAGCGTGTGCCCTTTCAGTGGTTTGAGAGCAAAACAACTTGTACATGAAAAAAAAAGTGAAAAACATCCAATGGAAAGGGAATTTCAGCCACAGAATCCCAGAATGGTTGGGGTTGGAAGGGACCTTAAGGATCATCTCATTCCACCCCCTGCCATGGGCAGGGACACCTTCCACCAGCCCAGGTTGCTCCAAGCCCTATCCAACCTGGCCTTGGACACTTCCAGGGATCCAGGGGCAGCCACAGCTTCTCTGGGCAACCTGTGCCAGGGCCTCCCCACCCTCACAGGGAAGGATTTCTTCCCAGTACCAAGCCAGGGTGATATTCTCTGTTATTGGCTTCCCACTGATCACATTATTGTGTGAATTTTATTTTTCATACATCAGCAACACGTTTGTTTGGCAAAGAGAGGAGTCTTGTCATAACAATTTATATTTATTCTCCAAAAGTGGCCTTTAATTTCTAATTATGGAATGCTACTCACAGGTTGGCAAATAACACACACAAAAGACAGCGAGGAAGAAAACAACTGGGGTTTCTGAGGGTTTTGAGAAATAAATCAACATGTTCTGTAATTATCTTAGGGGAAAAAATAACAACTGAGCAATAAATTTAACCTCAATACTGATGCTGACAGTGTTTGTGTGTGTCACAGCTGCCATACTAAGGCTGGCTCTGTATCCCACAGCTGGGGATCACTTATTCCTCAGGATGTTTTTGTGGTCATGTGGGTCCCTCCAGGTGCCTTGTGCCCACCGTGGGCTCGGCTCTCTGGCAGGACCAGCTTTGAGTGCTTCATTTTCAATTTTTTTTTTTTCTGTTTCTTCCATATCCTTTTATTTACACGTGTTTCTTGAGTAGCCTATAAAGAGCATGGAATCACATCCGTTCAGTCCCAAGCCCATCCCAATCCTGCTTCAGTCTTTAGTTCAAGGAACATCAGTACAGACACTTTTATCTTCGCTTACAAGATAATAAATTAGACAGAAAATTACATATAGCTCCTTGCAGAAAAGCACAGTCCTGATCCTTGAGATCCTGATCTCAGTCCTCTATTTGTTCTTCATTTTTACTACTTCTGTTATATACCCTCCTAATTGCCTCCCTAATTAGGCAACCCCAGACTTCTCAATCTCATTTTGCCAGAGGTTTTCTCTGCCAGTGCCCTCATCATTCCTCCTGCCATTAGGCATCAGTGCAGTTGTGCACTTAATTTAAATGCCAGGTCAGGGATCTCATTTCTGGTTACGATGCCTCGCACAAGGATGTTCTCCCCGGGACCAGAAACTCTGTCATTTGTACGGAGCCAACGCTCCCGGGTGAACAAACCCAGCTGCTGCTGGGGCACCCGGGGCAGGACGGGATGCACATCCCAGCACTGGGCATCCTGCCCCAGCTCCAGGTGACTTCCAGAGCCCAGGAGACCTGGGGTTATCCCTGCAAGAGATGCCTGTTGTGATAGGGTGAGGGGGAATGGTTTTTAAACCGAAGGAGGGTGGATTTAGGTTAAACATTTGGGAGAAATTCTGCCCTGT
Source organism: Oxyruncus cristatus (assembly GCA_013399855.1). Lineage (NCBI taxonomy): Eukaryota > Metazoa > Chordata > Aves > Passeriformes > Cotingidae > Oxyruncus > Oxyruncus cristatus. The sequence continues at coordinate 938,319 of VXAY01002919.1, forward strand.
GAGGGTGGGGAGGCCCTGGCACAGGTTGCCCAGAGAAGCTGTGGCTGCCCCTGGATCCCTGGAAGTGTCCAAGGCCAGGTTGGACGGGGCTTGGAGCAACCTGGGCTAGTGGCAGCTGTCCCTGCCCGTGGCAGGGCATTGGAATGGGATTCTATAAGGTCCCTTCCAACCCAAATCATTCTCTGATTCGATGATTCATTTTGCAATAACAGGTCACATAATTTGCTCTTCTGCTGGGATGAGCATCACCCCAAAATCTGCCTTGTCAAGGGGCCAGTGCTGCGGGTGAACTGGAGTTTTGGCTCTTCTTTCCACGTGCACAGGCTTAGAGATTCTGGATCTTTGTCCTTGTCTGCATCTTTGTCTGGATCTTTCGACTGACATATCCTTGTCCAAGAGCCAGAGGCATCTTGGTAGCTCTACCTGGCTTCCAAACCCTGCAGTGCTTCAGCTGCAATGCTATTTGGATGTACAGGAAATGTAGTTTGGGGTTTTTTTCCCCTCCTGGACTTTCCTTGAAGATAATTTGTAATTATATTTTACAGGTTTTTATATATATATATGTATTTTTTTTTTTTTACGACAGTGCATTAGTCATGCAAATATAATTATATATCTTGCGTTCCCATGTCAGTCGTAATTAAAAACATGGTATTTAAAGCACATCTATTTCAAAAACCCAGTGTAGACTTCTATTAAAAATGCAGTTCATTAAAGCTAATAAAGTTCCTGGATGGGTCAAGGCAAACCCGGAGCATGTCCTGTTGCCGTGGGAACAGGAAGCCTCAAAGCCAGGAGCGGCCCTGGTAACCTGCAGCACCAGGAATTAACGGGCAAAAATATGATTAGGGGAGAAAACCACCCCAATTCCAGAGGGGCATTTTCCTGGCTGGTTCTTCCTGGAGCTGGAGGAGGTGTTGGGAGTGGGTCACAATGCTGGACCCCCGAGGGCATCCCATGGGGACGGGCTGTGGGGCAGCCGGGGGGGGGAGTTTGGGACATGGGTCAGAGGCACATCCAGAGCTCAGACAGGCTGAGAAACATCCCCCAGCCAAGCAGTGGCTGGGAAAGGGGAGCCAGCCATCCAATTCACATATGTAAATACTTTCTGGCTCGTTAATTGCTTCCAAAGTGGAAGATTTCTCCTAATCTCCCATTAGCAGCTGCACATCCCTCTCCATTTCAAATTGCCGGAGATGAGGGTTTCTTCGCCGTCAGGAGGGACACAGTGGAGGAGCAGTAATTTTTTAATTAAGTCAGTTTGCTGGTGTTCCTCTTGGACGGCTCACAGAAATGAAGGAGGATTTTGCTCGTTTTTGCTCATTGCTCTGCTGCTTTCCTCGAGATCCCCCCTCCAGCCCCAACCATGGACACCCCACCGATCTCCCTGTCCCAGTTCCACTCTCTGCACCAACCAAGTGGGGACTCTGGTCCCCCAGGACCATTCCCATCCCACAGGACCCTTCCTGTGCCACAGGGCCCCAGTCCAGCACGGTGCTGCAGGCTGCAGATCCCCTGGAGCACCTCTGCTCTGAAGGCAGCCACACTGGGAGCAACTCCAGGCACAGCTGCCTTCTCCCAGGGATGAATTAATGCAGTTTTTCTGGGATGTGATGGTGACAGAAACCAGGAGGACCTTCCTGCCTGTTGCATAACCTCAGCCTTATCTAATGAGCCTCTAATTGCTGCCCCCTGTGTGTGCTCTGCAGGGCTGCCCTGTCCTGATGGAGCAGCCCCTCCACAGGGATGCACCACCAGGTCCTTGAGTGGTGAGCACGGGGGGAACCTTCCCCTCCTTCCCCGTGCCAGCAGGATCCTCCACAGAGCCAAGAGGGAGGGAGCATCCCACGGATACAGAGGATTCTCCTCCTCGGGCTGTGCAGTGGGAGAGTCTGTGGTGCCTCAGGACTGGCCAAATTCCACCCTGGGAGTGAGGATCCAGCTGTGTGGGGTTCTCCAGGTAACTGGGCTGGTGCTGGGGTGAGTCAGGAGCCTTTCAAGCTCATCCCTCCAAGGTGGTGCCACCCGTGAGGGCCACTCTGGTTCTGGGATGCTGCTGCCATTCCCAAAGCCAGCAGGAATGGAGCTGATGATGCAATTAAAATGATTATTTCCTAAAACCTGCACGTTTCTCCAAGCCTGTGGAAGCAGCGAAGGGGAGAATGGGAGCGCCAGGAATGAAAAGGTGCAGCTGGAATTGCCTGGTTTGCCAGCACAGCCCTGAACACCCGAGGGGATGATGGCACTGCACCCCAGCTGTGCCGAATTTCACGGGATTCACCGGTACTGATGTCTCTTGATTAAATTACATTTCTTTCTCCGTTTATTCTCTAACAAGCTGAACATTCCAATTTCCGAGGCGAGCTCGGGTCGGGAATGGCAGGAGGTGGTGGCTGACACTGGCATCGGAGAGGGCTCAGTTGGGGAAGAACGCTTCTCATTTAAACCCCTGATTTCCTGACGAGCTGCTGTCAGGGAAGAATTGACAATTTAGAGCCAAGCTGTGAGCAGGGATTCTCTGCAGGGGCCGGTCACAAAAAATCGAGGTTGGCTCGTGGCCTCTTTGGCTGCCAAGAATCCAAGGTTGCAAGGCTTGGAGCAATTTTAGGTTGAAAGGGAGTCATAGAATCATGGAATGGTTTGGGTTGGAAGGGACTTTAAAGATTATCTAGTTCCAGCCCCCTGCCACGGGCAGGGAATCAGACCTTTCATTTTTCCTTCCCTGAGCAATTCCACGGAAGTGCTAATCTTTGCATCATTTTCATTCACAAAGGTTAGGAGGTAATTTTGGAGAAATCCACTTAACTGAGCAATTAGTGAGTCAGTAACACACTCCTGCATTTTATTAGAAAGAGAAAAATTGATAATTTCTGTTTGTTTTGACCTTCCCTCCGTGGTAACGGCAGCAGTTTCCCGGGATAATCACAGTTACCATGGTTATGTCTCCCTCCAGGTCCTCAGCCACCTGCAGCAGGAGCGTTGGCACAGCCAGGGGTGCTGTGCTGGGGGGGGAAACTGCTCCAGCCCTCCCGGGTCCTGCGTCCTTGTGTCACCCCAGTGCCCCAGATGCGGGAGCTGGAGCCCCTGGGCAGAGCAGGGCACCTGCCCTGCCTGCACCACTTGTCCTTCTCCAGCACAGAGGAAGGGCTGGGGATCCCAAATCTGGTGCTTCACTTGGTGCCTCATCCCAGCTGGGGGTGAGGGACTTGGAGGCCAAGAGACAAACAGAACTCCAGCTCGTGTTTCTTGGAGCTGGCTCACGAGCCCTGAGCTGCAGCCAGCAAAGCACTGGGAAAGGGACCCCAAAGCCTCCTTTCCCAGGGAGAGTCACTGCACCCCCTCAGCACTTCTGCCCTCAGGAAGACGGATTAAGCAGAAAACTCAGCTCCGTTCCAGAAAGGCTCCGGGGGGGAGCTGATTTTGGGGAGGAAAGAAATTAAAGAACTGCTTAGCTGAACAGCTGAGCTGGTGTTTTTCTGTCCTCGGGAAACAACTTTGATATAATAGCATTAGTAATAATAACACCCCAAAGAAAATCCTGGTGAAATCATGTAGACTTGCAGGGGGCGTGAAATCCCCGGGCCGCTGGGAGCTGTCGGCGTTGGGCCTTGCTGGGGCCAGCAATATCCTTCTTGGATGGGATGGAGACACGCTACAAAAACGGACATGGGATAATCCATCCCGATCAGAGCACCTAAATAACTGCAGAAATCTGTCAGTAAGTGAAACTGTCCGGAGAAATAGTGAAATATTGGAATAGCGGTGAGTCACGAGGCGCCGCTCCCCTGACAGGGCTGAGAGCTCCCGGTTTGAAGGGTTTATTTTTAAATAAACCTGTCAAGAGGGAAGGAAGGAGCAGACAGCACTGGGAGGGGTGAGAGAAGCCTGAGCACCCCGGCCTGGCTGGGGCAGGGGGGCACAGACCACAATATTCTGCAAGAACTCACCTTTTTAAAAGGAATTTCCATTTCTGTCCCTTTGGGCTGCAGCACGTCTCCTCCGACAGGGCTGTGAGTGCTGCGAGGGGTTTGGGGGGCTGGAGAGGGATGAGGGGAGCTCTGTGCCGGGCAAGGTACTGCCAGAGCTGGGGTTGGTGTTTGAGAAGGAAAAGTGGGGCCGGGGGAAGTGGGGTCAAGTCTGAACCCAGCTGGGGCACAATGTGCTCGTCCTCAAATCTCAGCACCAGCATCTCCCCCAGGCAGGAAAGGCTGTGGATGAGGGGACCCCCTGGGATGCTCCCCCTCCCCAGGCTGAGCTCCCCCACCAGCTCCAGGTGAGGGTCATCCCTGTGGATGGACCCACATCCCAGGAAAACCTCCCCTGGCACCTCATGGATCCTGTCCCTGCACCTGCACCCCCAGAGCCCTCCTGTCCCCAAAGCCACAAACTGCCTTGCAGGCCCCCAGGCTCACTGACACTGCCAAACTGGAATAACGCAGAGCTGTGCTGGAGCACACACTTCCTAAATCCCTGTAATCCCTCAGGAGATCCCACTTGCAGAGGAAGGCGAGTGTCTCCATGTCAGGAAGCATTTCAGGTGAAATCGGTTTTGCTCATTCTACGTTTTCATCAGGAGATGCAAAGGACTGTAAAAGAGCTGCTGCCCTCCCATGTCCCTCTTGGCACATCCGAACTCCAGTGTCCCCCCACCTCTGCTGGGAATCCTCGGCTGGAAAGTGCTTTGCTGCCTCCTGATTCACGTGTGAGGAGTTCGACCCGACCTCCACCAGATGTTCTGTGGGCAGAAACACCTCTTTGAAGTCAAACCCCCAGTGATTAGAGTTGCCAACCAGCCATTAAGAAAGTATTCAATGGAGAATTATCCCCCCCCCCTTCCTGTTTCAATGTAAAGGCAGCTTCATTATACACTTGTTTGAGTTGCCTGGTTTTAATTTTAGTTCCACTGTTTCTAATAGGACATCCAGAGCCTTTTCACTTTATCAATAGCTCCTGCGAGCTGAAAAACGGTCGGGGAGGGGAAAATGGAGTCAATATCCTTGAGAATTAGACAAAGGAGAAAAAATTAGCCCAAAGATCTCACTTTCTCTTTCCCACTGATAACACAACTTCTCAATTTACTTGGCCAAATTGCCTTGCAAAGAGGAGAATTTTTCAAGAGGAGCAGAGATGAAAGGGATTATTACTTATAGAGGCTCTTCTTTAAAGAGATAAAGTATTTGGCAATTAAAGCACAAGGAGCTGCAGACTCCCAGGGAAGGCTGTGACTCCTGGAGAAGCCCCGTCAGCATATTTTCCACTAACCCCTCTTTTTGGAAGGCGATGATCCCGCTGAGGGGTCGGGGCGTGGGGTCACCAGGCACCTCCTGCTGCAGCCTGGAAGGGGGAACAGGAACAGTCCTTGTCCCAGAGCCACTGGGGGACGAAGGAATGGAGGTTTTTCACAACCTCCTGTGGGGAAGAGGGTCTGTCTGCCCACGTTGGCTCCAGGTGACCTGCCCAGCGCCAAACTGGAAGGCCGTGGGGTCTCTGCCGCTGGTGACCTTGAGTCAAGGCTGAGTTTTCCTGGAAATCTGATAGTTCAGCAGGAATGGCTGAGGGGGCAGAGGCACGGCAGCGTGGGGCTGGGGCCGTGCAGGGAAACTGGGAACAGCCACAAAAATCCACTTCCACGCTGGACAGAGGGGCTTGAAACAGCCCTGTGGGATCCCTGCATCCCGTTCGAGTTCCTGCATCCTGTTCGTGTTCCTGCATCCTGCTGAGAGTCCGTGCATCCCGCCAGGATGCCTGCATCCCATGAGGGGACCCTGCATCACACCAGGATCCCTGCATCCTGCCAGGCTCCCTGCATCCTGTTCCTGTTCCTGCATCCTGCTGAGAGTCCCTACATCCTACTGGGGATCCCTGCATCCTGCTGGGAGTCTCTGTATCCTGCTGGGGGTCCCTGCATCCTGCTGGGGATCCCTGTATCCTACTGGGGGTCCCTGCATCCCAACAGGGTCCCTGCACCCTGTTCGTGTTCCTGTGTCCTGCCTGGAGTCCTTGCATCCTACTGGGGACCCCTGTATCCTGCTGGGGTCCCTGTGTCCTGCTGGGAGTCCCTGCATCCTACTGGGAGTCCCTGCATCCTGCTGGGAGTCCCTGCATCCTGCTGGGGGTCCCTGCATCCCAACAGTGTCCCTGCATCCTGCTGGGGATCCCTGCATTCTGCCAGGGTCCTTCATCCTGTTTGTGTTCCTGCATCCCACAGGGGTCCTTACCTCCTACTCGGGGTCCCTGCATCCTGCCAGGGATTCCTGGATCCCACCGAGGGAGCCTGGGCCCTCCCACGGGCAGGGCTGGATGTTGCTGCTGCTCCCCCTGGGAGCTGGGCAGTGGGTGGGGAGAATTAACACCAGCGAGGGCACTGAGGGCCCTGAAAACAACCCCCCAGCCATGGCACAACCTTTGCTTTCTCCTGATGGGGTCAATAAATATTTAAACAAGAAAAAAAAAAAAAAGGGAAATCAATAATCCCTGGCAGGAGATGAGCTCTGGCATTCACAGGCAGCAGACCTGGTGCCCGGTGGGGGTGGTTGGGGTGGAGGGTGGTGTTCCCATCCCAGGGCAAACATGTTCCTGCATCCCTGCTGCTCTTCTCTTCCGTGACTATCTCCCTGTTCTGTGGGATATCTGGCAGGAGGGATGCTGGAACAGTCTTCCCCTGAGGTCCCTCACTCTGCACAGTGTCCGTGACGCTGGATGGGGAAATCCTGGGGACAATCACTTCTCTCTGTGAGCAGGGACAGGACTCCAGGGAATGGCTGGAGCTGTGTCAGGGCAGGGTCAGGTTGGATCTCAGGAAAAGGTTCTTCCCCCAGAGGGTGGTTGACACTGAACAGGCTCCCCAGGGCAGTGGCCACGGCCCCAAGGCTGCCAGAGCTCCAGGAGTGTTTGGACAACGCTCTCAGGGACAGGGGGGGATTTTGAGGTGTCCTGTGCAGGGCCAGGAGTTGGACTGGATGATGCTTGTGAGTTCCTCCCAGCTCAGAAGATTCTGTAATTCTCTGAGCAGGACAAGAGCTCCCAGTCCTGCTCCCCACACCCCTGTCACAACGAGCCTCCAGCCAGCTCAGAGCTGAACCACTTTTCATCATCAAACATGTGTTTTTTGTCTAAGTGTTTGTCAGCAGATGAAGATAAGGCCGTTCTCCTTTATAGGAGTTATTCCAAGGATTAATTAGTTGATGCTTCCTGAAGTACTTTGAAGATGTGGAGTGTGAGATAAGTGCTGTGCCTTAGAAGTCCATCGGGCACTGCAGCTATTTTTTCATTTTGCTTCTCATTCCCAAAGTGTTTGTACAAAACAAATTCCATGGGAGCGTGTGGGGGCCCTGAGCAACCTGATCTAGTGGGTGGCACCTCTGACCACGGTGGGAGATTGGAACAAAACGATCTTTAAAGTACCTTCCAACCCAAACCAGTCTGGGATTTCATCCTGCTCTGGGATCCCCAGCACAGGAAGGACGTGGAGCTGCTGGAAGGAGTCCAGAGGAGGTCATGGAGATGCTCCAAGGGCTGGAGCCCCTCTGCTCTGGAGCCAGGCTGGGAGAGCTGGGGGGGTTCACCTGGAGAAGAGAAGGCTCCAGGGAGACCTGAGAGCCCCTTGCAGGGCTCTTCTCCAGCTGGAGAGGGACTTGGGACAAGGGATGGAGGGACAGGACAAGGGGGAATGGCTTCCCCCTGCCAGAGGGCAGAGGTAGGTGAGATATTGGGAAGAAATCCTTCCCTGTGAGGGTGGGGAGGCCCTGGCACAGGTTGCCCAGAGAAGCTGTGGCTGCCCCATCCCTGGAAGTGTCCAAGGCCAGGCTGGACGGGGCTTGGAGCAACCTGGGTTGGTGGAAGGTGTCCCTGCCCGTGGCAGGGGGTGGAATGAGATGATCCTTAAGGTCCCTTCCAACCCAAACCATCCCGGGGTTCCGTGATCCTGGGCAGGTGCTGCTCAGCACAGGAGGGGCTCTGGCAGTGTCTGACCCCGTCCCTGTCCCACTGAGGGCAGCACTGGTGTCACAGTGGGTTCAAATTGTGCAGGACTTGGTTCAGGCTACGAGGCGGTTTCTGGTGCAGAGTCATTACTGCCCCATCAATTTTAATTCAAGACGGAGGAATCATCGGTATAATTATTTACTACTGTGAGATTTCTGAAAATTATATTTCTGCTACCGCAGTTATTGATCTTGAAAGGGGCCATAAATTAACTTGACAGTTCACAGAGCCTTTCACACTTGGATAATTTCTCTGCTTGACTTGCACTGTGTGTTGAACTTTCAGCACCAGCCAATTACAGTCATTCAAAGTGCGTATTTGAAGATTTTTCTTATGCAACCAGAAGATATTTTGATTATAATACAGAAGAACTTGAAGGAAATACCAAGTGCCCTCCACACTGCAGGACAGCTTGAATTAAGGTGGGCAAGGGGGGGATGCTGAATGGGCATTGTGGTGGCAGGGGGGTGTCATGGCCATGCCCTTGGGAGGGCTGGTGGCCCCAGAAGGCCCCCAGGTGCTTGGCAGTGGTGCTCCCCATGGGGCTGGCACCTCCCTGCAGTGCCCAGGCAGCTCTGTGGCCTCTCATCCCCGAGCTGGCACCAGCAGGATGCAGTCCCCACCTGGCCAGACCAGCCCACAGCTTCACATGTTCAGTGCTTGTCCCCAGAATTGACCTATGACGGGAAAAAGGGATGCTCACGACACCGAAGCACCTCCTGATCCACCCTCTGTGCCCTCAGGACATTGGGACGGGAACAAAGCACAGCAAACACGGGTTTCTGGAGGGGCACCACGGCATCTCTGGCCAGAAATGGGCCAAATCCTGCACCCTGCAGGGGTGTGGGGCAAGTGGGGCACGTAGGATGGTTGCTGCTGGGGCAGGAAGGACGTGGCGTGGTGACAAGGGGCTGTATCCCCATTCCCTGAGGGGCTCCCAGCACCTGCCCTGTCCTGTCCCAACCACCTCTGGGGCTCCTCTGTGGAGGATCAGGAAAGGGAAGGGGCTGGGGGACCCAAGGCCTTACGTGAGGTGGCGATTCTGTGGCTGCAGGGGGAAGACAACTGTGCTTCGTTAGAAATAAACTCAGAAAATCAGCAACATCTGGTGCCTGCTGGCTGTGACACCACCCCAGCATGGGACAGAAATCTCCTTTTGTTCTCCCAGATTAAGGGATTTTGCTGTTTGCTCACGGTTTTGCATGTGTAAAACAAGCTGGCCCTGACCAGGAGCCTGCTGAAAGCCTCAGCTTTGGTGGCTGCCCAAAGACCCCAAAAACCCTCACCCAAAGCCTCAGCTTCAGTCCCTGCCCAAAAATCCCCAAAACTCTCACCCAAAGCCCCGACATAAATCCCTGCCCAGCTCTCCACCCAAGGGCTGTCTGCACTCGCTGCTCCAGCCAGCCCTGCATGGACTCCCCGCCCTTGGGAAGCGCCTTTTGGGGTGTCTCTGGGACCAAGTGGGGCTCAGAGCTCTGGCAGCCCGGCCCCAGCACCCCCTGCTCCCCCCAGGCAGGTGACGGCACTCGCTGCGTAGTATTTATTCATTGTATCACAGAGAAGAAAACCTCCTTCAGTTAGTCCAGGATTCCGCAGGGTGGTCCCAGGCCTGGTGCCGGTGGGTGAAGGGGGTGGCCGGGGCGGGGGGTCCAGCATTTCATCCTTTCACAGTGGTGGGAGACGGCGCGGAGGGGGCCGGGCCGGGCCGGGCCGCGCCGGCGGCCCCTCAGACCTCCGTCTTCTTCTTCATCTCCATGCGGTAGATGATCTGGTAGCCGTCGTCCCAGGCGTAGACCTGCCTCTCCCGGGGGCTGTACTTCATGCTGGAGTGGGACCCGTAGCGCTTGGGGAAGTAGACGAGGGAGGCGTCCTCGGGGGCCAGGGTGCCGCTGACGTCGAAGACGCACTGCACGCGCGAGCGGCTGGGCAGGCGCGTGTTGTACACCACGTGCAGGGCCCCGCACACCACGAACGCGCCCTCCGCGTTCTCCCGCGGGCACGGCGTGTCCCACATCTGCTCGATGTCCAGCGAGCCGGGGTCCAGCTTGGCCAGGCAGATGTTCTTCTCGTCCTCCTTGGTGGCGTAGATGGCCCACAGCCCCTCCTCGTCCGCCGCCACCTCGATGTAGGTGAAGGGGGAGAGCCCGAAGACGGGGATCTGCTCCTCGGCCGGGAACACCGAGCTGTCCACCACCGTCTTGTTGGCCAGGTTGAACTTGATCACCTGGAACGACAGGCCCTGCTGGCGGATGTAGTAGAGGTGCCCGTCGTAGACGAGGTGCCCGGTGCCCACCCAGGGGTAGGGCAGCTTGATGCGGGCGGCCTTGCGGGTGGCGGAGAAGAGGGTGAACTCCCGCATGCGGGGGAACACGTACACGGTGTCGTTGGCGGTGCCGTCGAACACGTAGATCTTCTCCGAGTTCCCCGCAGCGTCCTTGGTCCAGAGCCCCGAGGTGCTGCCGAAACGCTTCAGGATCTTCATGGCTCTGACGCTGGCGATGGTGTCGCTGCAGTCTGCGAGAGTGGGGCAGCCGTGAGAGCCTGGAAACCACCCGGCCCTGCAGCTCCCACCCCGCACTGGCATCACATGGGTCCTGCTGAGTCCTATCCCAGCCCCCAGGCAGCTGCCCTGCAAATGCACCCATCCCTGGTGGCATTGGGAAATCCCCCTGTGCACCCATGCCACAGGCAGGGGAGTCACCCTCACCCCAGCCCTGGGGCTTGGATGTGGCTCCCAGGCAGCTGTGGGGATGCAGGATCTTGTGTCAGAGACACCTGAGAGATGCCCTGCTGGGACACGATGCCATGGAACACGGCCAGGGAAAACTTGTAATCCCCACAAGAGATCATCAAGAGAGCAGCCCCTCACCTGTCAGCTTGGTGTACTTCTCATTCTTCCTCTGCTTGGCTGTGGCCACCTGCTTGTCCATCAGGGTCTCATCCACCTCCACGCAGGGCGGTGCAGGGTTCTGTGTCTCCAGGTAGTCCACCTCCCGCTCCAGCCGGTCCACGCGCACCGCTGCGCTCTCCGCCTCCGCCCGCATCGCCTCCCGCTCCTTCTCCGCTGCCTCGAGCATCCCCAGCACCTGGTTCTTGAAGTCCCGCAGCTCCGTGGAGTAGCGGCTGCTCTGGTCGTGCCACTGTGAGATCCTCTCCTGGGGTGGCCAAGGGGACGCTGAGGTCTCCACACCTCACAGCCTGTCCCTCACCACCACACTCCCCACCTCGCTACCTGCACGTGGCTCTGGGAGCCCCTGCGGCCACACGGCACCGCAGCCCTGGGTCCCGCTCCCGTGATGGTCCCGCTCCCGTGATGGTCCCACTCCTGTGATGTCCCTGTTCCCACGGTGCTCCCAGGCCTGTGACGCCCCTGCTCCCATGATGCTGCCGGACCCTCGGTGCCCCTGCTCTCCCGCAGCGCTCCCAGACCTGTGATGCCCCCACTCCCGTGATGCCCCCAGACCCGCCATGCCCCCGCTCCTGCAGCACTCCCACACCCGCCGTGCTCCCGTTCATCCTCACGCTGGGCTGTGCGGGGCCCGGGCAGGGGGTGCCAGGGCACCCCACGCTCTGCTCCGTCCCCATCCCAGCTCCAGACCCTGCCGGCCGCCATGGAGGGAGGGCTGGGAGCCCCACCACGGCGTGACACGGGGTGATTCGGGCTGTGGGGCCCTTCACGGGGCCGTACCTCCAGGAGGGTGAGGCGCCGCTCCACGTACTCCATGAACTGCTGCTGCTGGGCACGGAGGGGCACGGCGAGGAGCGGCAGGAGGAGCAGGCAGCGCCAGGGCCCCATGGCCGTCGGGGAGTGCAGCCTCCAGCTCAGTGCTCAGGAATGCTCCGGCCTCTCCAGCCCTTATTGAATCCAGATGTGGAGAGGGAGGAGAGGCTGTTCCTTCCCCGCAGACCAGCCCCGGGCGCCTTAACCCCTTCACGCCCCGCCGGGTGCCCACGGCAGTTCCACGTGGTGCCATCGAGCCCTGGGGCTGGGATTGAGTCGTGGGGCTGGGGCAGGAGCCTGGGCACGGTCTGATGGTGGAGCCTGTGGGACTTGGGGTGCAGGGAGGGCTGCAGGAGCCCTGAGCAACAAGGGAAAGCCATGTTCTCACGAGGGACATCCCGTGGGACAGCGGGGGCCCGTGCTGTGCCACAGGCATGGGTGCAGCCCTGGCTCCTTGTCTGCAGAGATGCCCGAGGCTGGTGGCCAACCTGAGCCTTGGCCGTGCCCAGCTGCGGTGGAGGCAAAGCCGGACCAGCACCGCTGCCACCACCACCCGTCTGTGCCACCCCATGTCCTGGCAGCTGAGCCACGAGCTCCTGCCTGACCCCCTTGTGCTGGGGTCTTGTGGGTCCCCCTGGGCCGTTGTTTGGTCAGTCACTGCCCTCTGCCAGGGGCTGCCCGGCCTCACGCTGCCCTTCGGGGCCATTTGCCCAGCGCTGGCTCCAAAGGCGGCCTGAGAGCCAGCGTGGGGCCACACGGGCCAGGGCGGGCCGGGGTCGGTGTGACGGATGGACAGAGGGACAGATGGACCTGCAGCTCCGTGCCCTGCACGCAGCCGTGCCAGGCGGCTCTGTGGGCACAGCCGAGGCTGCCCGTCCGTGCCAGGCGCTGTGGCAGGGCGAGTGTGCCATCTAGTGCTGCCACATCCCGCATCCACATCCCGCACCCGGCACTGCCGACATCCCACCCCGGGTGCACCAAACCCCTCCTTCGACAGACCAAGTGACCACATGAATAGAGTACAGAAAATTAACCCTTTTTATTGATGCATTGCAATTGTTCTACATTTTTACCATATTATGTAGAAAATACTTAAAATACAAGCTACTTTGTAAAACCAAAGACAAACATTGAATCCAAAGATAAACTATGTTTTCACAATGGACCCTTTTCCCATATAGTTAGTATTAAATTTTTAAATATCTATTTCTTTTGTTAAAATGATTTTTACATACCCCCTAAGTACATCAGCAATACAAACATAGATCAGTAATTGTCAGAAACTACCTGTATCTAGCGGCTTGTAAAAAGGAAGAGCACAACCATAAAAGAAAGTTAAATTTTACACAGTAACTAGCATATCAAATACATTTAATAAAGTAGGAATTCCATTGCAATATCAAGGATTCAAGCAGAAATACTAACATTACATATAATGTACTGCTACATGTAGTGAGATAGATATAGTTCAAGCTGAATCTGAAATCACACATTATATAAAGTTTAGCAACAAACAACCATGTGGACATGCGGCACCATTCAGAAGTTTAAATAAAAATAAAAAAAGAAAGCAGGGCTGTGCCAATCCTGTCATTTAGAAGCAATTTAGTTTCATGTACTAAAAGAAATTGCTGAGTCAGAGGTAAATTACTGCATCCCATCAACTAGGTGCTAAGCAGGAAAGCCTTGGGAGTCGCCTCTGCAGTGGCTATCACAGCTGCAAATACAGGTCAGGTAAGAGAAAACTGATTGAACAGCTCAAGAATCACACAGACAAACCTAGATGGGACCACGGTCATCAAATATTCCAAAGGTGAGTCCCAAACTAGTTGTAAAAAAAAAAAAAAAAAAATTAAAGTACTCCAATTCCTATCCAGAGATAGCAGATTTCTCTACAAAATACGTGTAGTGGCTCTGACAAGGAGGAGAGTCAATTCTTGAACCCAATTTGAGGCTCGATATGCAAAAGGGAAGAAGGGATGTATCTCCCTAGAGCACAATACACCCAGACTGGGCATGGCATCCTGAGGGCCAGACTGGCACCCACCGCGCTCGTGAAGCCCAGCTGTCCCCCCTGGCCCTGCTGGGCTGGGGTTTGCTGTGCATCACTGAGGAATTCTGGGGCATAATTGACAGTTTGTTCCAACTGCAGCCCGTTTGGATTTACCTATGTCATTTCCACCTCATCCTCCTCGTCCCAACTCTTTTTTTTTCTTGGGCAGAGGAAGAGATGACACCGTGCTTCGGGAATACGTTTGATTGGGATTAATTATGTTACAGAGACTCTAAATGGTTATTTTAAGCTGCTTTTTGGGGGGGTAAAGTGGGCAAGTTCTCAGAACTGTTAGTAGATTTTGCTAGAGGTCCTTTTTTTTTTTTTTTTTTTTTTTCTTTCCTGTTAATAAAGTGTTTTCCACGAAGTCCTATTTGTGAAACAGGGAGTTGGAGCTTGGTTTGCCTTTCGGTGGAAAGGCACAACTCTGTACACCCAAGAGGTATCTCAAGGCAAGTACTGAACACAAGCAATGTCAAAAAAAGCAAGAAAGTGCCTACAGCAACAAACAGCATCGTTTCCAGCAACGATGTGGCATAGCAAGGTTGGTTATCCACTTACAGAAGTGCTCTGACTACAAACACACTAAACAACAACGTGGCTAATGCTACCGTCCAGTTCCAAAGTCCTCGACCCCTCCAGCAAAGAGATGCCAAAACCTCCATCAGTTCATCTATTTCAGGGCAGTCCAGACTTCCTCCTCTCAGGAACGTGGGCACTTCAGAAATGACTTTTGCATTTCTCGCCACACCCCGCTCAGAACTGGCCTCCTTCCCACTGGGACGGAACATAAACTGGGATTCAAGGTTACCAAACCTCTTATTGCTGCAGTAACACGACTGCTCGGACCAGTTTATCATCCTTTTGGACAAGATACTTCACCTACGTATTAGATGAGAAATAATTCCTAGTACAAGGGACCCAAGAAAACAAAGTGTAGTCCAAAAACTGCACTGATTATCCAGAATGAGTATTTCCTCTGAACACTAACTAGGGCTACAGCTGACAGACCTTCCCAACAACTCCACGTTAGCAGTAGCATTATAAAACTTTTTTAATGGTATTATGTGCTTTACAGCAGGCTCTCTTTGGTATAAATATTCTATCACCAAGCTAGCAATATTTTACACGACACGTCTGCTATTCCTGTGGGGGAAGGTAACGCCACACTAACCTAATAAAAGTGATTGCACATATTTAATCACTTCTGCAATATTAGACTAAACATTCCAATGCATTCCCAGCACTACCTTTATCCGAAATGCACTGACAGACACTAACAGTACATGTGCCATTTTCAAAGGGAAAGCTTTAGGGGGACATCGCTTCACTGGGAACAAAAACGGAGCTTTGATGGAGCGTTGGAAGGGATAAGACGCAGCTCTGCACCTCCTGCTGCTCTGGCTGTGGAAAGCTGGGTGAATTGCTTCAATTCGACGGGGGCTTGCTGGTCCCTCATAAGGCAAAGCTCACTGTAAACTCTAGTCACACTACATCATCATTTAAGGCACTACAATAAGGGGACACACCAAACAACTCTTCATCACACATACCTGTGCAAAACAAATCCGAAGGTATCCTTTCCTCTCGTGAAGCTCTAACTCCTCTCTCAGTGCTACAGTGATGAGCTCTAACCATTGCATTATATCACATACATTCCAACATGAATCAATTCATTTTGGTTTAAATACAAAGGATACAACACTTCCATCCCCAGGAACGTTTAAGAATTAGACAAACACTAAGTACAGAGTTCAAGTATAATCACTACACATTTTGATTACAAAGACAGAACATTTGGGGTTAGCAGGAAGTTTTGCTTGTTATATTTTTCTAATCAATATGTACATATTTCATTTTCTGTAAAATATTAAAACACCACCAATACAAAACTTCTAAAATAGTTTTAAATTCAGTAATAAACTTTAAAATCTGGACTTTTTTTTTTTCTCCTTTTTTTTTTTTTCTTTTTCTTTCTCTTTTTTTTTGTTTCTGTTTTTTTTTTTTCCGTTGGGTTTTTTTTGTTGCAATTCCTACATGCACGTACTGTTTACAAGTCTTATTAAGAGCGCTTTAGAGTAGCTGCTGACATATCCAGGAGGATACGCTCACAGGAGTATAAAAAGCTGTACACATCAATACAGTGATGTTTCGTTGTATTTCAAATTCACCTCCCTCCTAAATGAATCATGTGAGGAAAAAAATTATCAAGGAAAACAGAACAAAGCAAAGCCCTGTGCTTCTGTGAAGGAATCCAGCTCCGTTATAGGGCCAGCAACTAATAAGCTGCAGAAACCAAATTTTAGAGCATTGCTGCACTATTCACTCTCAGCTGAAGACAGCGACATCCTGACAGAGCTGCTGAGCTCTGTCACACAGTGAGATCCTGAACACACTTTGAAGAACTTAAAAGAATTCTACCATGAGCACAACAGAAAATTCAGCTGGGTTATGGAGAATTTTTAAGAGAACAGACTCCAGGGTTTGCAGGACTCCTGAATATATCACGTTGCTGCTATAAGGCAGCTGCCTCTACCAGTCCTTAAACAAAGCAGAGAAGTAAACAAAAAAAGCCTTTGACAGAAACATATATGGAGATGTAATGGCTTTTGCAGAACCAGCAATTTGTTAGAGACAAAGTGAATTAGAGAACAAATGTTAAAACACTAAATCTGATTTTAAAACTGCCCCAGCAACATAATGAGATAAACATGCATTACATTTTTAGTGGCAACATGGATTTGTGCAAGCTGCTAAAATAGAAACTGCAAATCTTTTTTGTTTAAGTTACACAAGTTAAAAAAAAGACATCAGGATCTGTCTTCCAAGACACTGATTTGACACCCCTTTTGATTAGCACAACAGAACAATTTTAAATAAATGTGACCATGAATTTTTTTTTTTTTTAAAAGCATCTATAAAAAGTAAGTAAAATTTTAAAAACTTAATTAGTGACCCTCGTACTGGTAACAAAGCATGCTGCTCAGCTAGTGACCGAACTCACCAGAGACATTTTGGAACAACATACACCCAGATCAGGGAGAAACACGAGCCAGGCAGTCATTCCCAGGTAAAAGGTTCACCTGAAATCCTCCTCCACTCTCTCTATTGCAGGACAGTGCTTTAGTGGGAACTACAAGTAGGAGTACTGGTTGATCTTGGTCGGGCTCAGCGGGTATCCAGTGTAAATAGCAGATCCTCTGGAAGCACCAATATAGGACTGGGGAGCAAACTGGTGTTGGTACTGGGCGGGTGGGACGTTTGAAGTCAGCAGACTGGGCCCAACGCTCACGGGGACCTGGTGGACGAGGGTGCTGGGGTGGGCAGCGTACGTGGTGTGCCGGGAGGAGCCCTGAGGGGAGAAGAGGTGGGCGATGGAGGTGGTGGAGCCCAGCGTGGCAGCTGTGGTGGGAGCATAAGTGTACATGTGGGGCTGGCTGGACAGGTGTGCACTGGCCGTGGCTGCTGCCAGGTGGGGATGCACTGGGCTGCTGTGCTGGAACGTGTAGGGAGCCTGAGAAATAGTTGACGTGAGGGGGGCCACATAAGCTTGCTGCCTACGTGGGACAGCGTTTCCACTTCTCTCCTGTGAGGCCAGCACTGTGGTCTGCTGGTTCTGCAGGGAGAAGAAGCAAATGAGGTCAGTGGTTACCCCCCTCAGCCCAGGAGGTGAGCAGGGGTCAGCCAGAGCCTCCCCATCAACACCTCTGTTCCACAACGCTCCTGCAGGTCCTCCCTTGTGAAACCCTCCCTGCAGATCCTCCCTTGTGAAACCCTCCTAGAGACTTGAGAAGGGTGACTGCAGTTCCACTGAGACAAAGGTTACACTTCTTCCCTACAATGGGATCAGACTGCCACACCTGGGGTGCCACAGGACACAGCTGGACAAGTGCAGGCAAGTCCCAGGACTGACCCAGCCCTTGATCTCTTCACAATCTATTCTTCTGCACCCCGGTGAGGGTGGCAGCAGGACTAAAACATTTTAGGACAAAAACCTGTCTTGAGCCCATGCCAGAAATGAACTGGAGGTGTAACACTCCCTCTCTTCCCAAAGGCTACTGCAGCGTGACTCAAAGACCAAGAGCTGTGACAAAAATTGAAGTGAAACCAAGCTCTGAAAGCTTCAAGGGAAGTCAGGTGCTAATTTTTAGTCTGAGAAAACAAAGTCCAGCTTCAACCTCCTGGTTGGGCCTTTGTGAGATCTAGAGAAAAAAGGTAAAGAACAAAAGTATGTCCTTGTACTGTGCCTTCAAAGCTACTCTAATTCAACAGCTGGATCTTCACCACCCTCCCAGCTGAGTGGCAAGAATGACCTGCTGTAAGACAGGTATGACCACGAGCACAAAGAAAGAATATGGACATAACCACACTTCCTTCTCCTGCCCTTTGGTACGGGGACAAATTCTTTGCCTCGAGAACCTTCCCCTGTGCTCCCTGCAGAGTCCGTCCTACCCTGCATCACCCCAGCACAGAATTGGCTTCGAATCAGAGGCTGCAGCTCTCCCTGCCTTACAGCACCGTGTTTCCAAAGCACTGGAGGGGTCAGCAGGGCCGGGCAGTGCTCACCTGGCTGAGGTTGAGGGGCTGCACGCCGCTGGTCACCACGCGGTGGGAGCGGTACCCCGTGGGGGTTATGCAGCATCCTGACGACTGCCCGCTCACTGAGGCCACTGGCTTGGTCTTACTGGTGCTGCTCAGGATGCCTGGAAGATTTCACAATCTTTTAGTCCACTCCTCCCTCTCCCATGCACTGTGGTAACCAGCTCTGGGAACCGAAGAATGCCCAGGGGCTATTTCTGTCACAGCGACTTTTCTTTAAATACGATGTAAAACGCGGTTAAGAAACCATCAGGAATGTTTATTGATCTTTCTAAAAGCAGCCAAACATTAATGGAAGGTAAATCTATCAATGACATTTGAAACAGTCTAATGCTTTCAGAACAGCAGCTGTGAAACCTAAAGCTGCCAAAGACCCAGAAAGTCCAGAGCTGTGGGAATGAATGTGCTGGGGATGGGACACACCCGAGCCCTGGCAAAGCTGCTGGGCACAAGTGAGCTCTGAGATACCCACCTGAAGCCTGGGTGGCCACAATGCAGTCGTTGAGCTGTGTTTTCAGGGGTGGCACGATGATGGTCCGGGAGCTGGAGCTGTCGGGCGCGGCCCTGCTCGGCAGCTCCAGGGCCCCTCCGGTGCTCCTGAGCGAGGACAGGGGGTCTGTGGCATAGGGGCTGTTCAGGGAGGAGTCAGAATCAGGGGAGTCGTTAACAGTGACGTAGCTGATGACATTGGATCTCTGCTTCATGCCCAAACTGCAGGGGGAGAAAAAAGAACGCAAAATGGAAAACATTCCGGCTTTTCCCACCAGAAAACAGGAGCTCTCCCTTTGGGATCTCACACCCTCCCTCCTCGTTGGACAAAATTTGGGATAACTAGAGACGCAAGAGCACAGCAGAATTTTACATCTTCTGCAGCTCTTCTTAGCCTGGCCAGAGTTTCCCACATGTGTTCCCCACTCCCCCTGACGCTTGGGCTGAGCCCAGCACAGCTCAGCCCCAGCTGCCCAAACAAACTTCCAACCTGGCAGGTTTGTATTTGCTGTCCTCTTCCTCATCAGTGTCGCTGCGAATGGTGATGACACTGACGGGGGGGCTCGGAGTGTCCGGGATCACGATGGGCTGGTGCTGCTCCTGCACCGGGACGAGCACGTTGGAAGAGGAGGAGGTGGAGCGCAGGGGGCTGCTCCCAATCAGAGAGTACACTTGGGTGGGCACGGGCTCCAGGGTCGAGCTGGGCCTGGAGGAAAACCAGAGCAGGACTCAGCCACGTGTCAGCAGCAGGCTGGGGCAAACAGCACTAGGAACAGCCAGGCTCCAGCAGGCTGGAGATCACATACAAGCAGCGGCATCTTGACAGACACAAAGAGAAGCTCAGTGCAGAGCACGCCAGACACATCCCAGAAGCTATCAAGGCACTCAGGGATGCCCTGAATGGGACTGATCCACCTGAACACTGCCAGAAACCTGCCACCCCTTGTTTGACTGTTCTGTCACTTGCAT
This sequence comes from Oxyruncus cristatus, assembly GCA_013399855.1. NCBI lineage: Eukaryota > Metazoa > Chordata > Aves > Passeriformes > Cotingidae > Oxyruncus > Oxyruncus cristatus. The sequence continues at coordinate 958,133 of VXAY01002919.1, forward strand.
TGCTATGGCACCAACACACCCTGAATGTGTAAAACCCCTTTGAACAGCACAGCAAAGCACTTGGTCAACCATGTCCTTGCACTCCCTGAAGCTAATGTCATTTAAATCAGAGCACAGAGGCTTTTTCCAAGACCTCTTCACACGATAAAGTTACACATTCAGTGCCTCTGTGAAGGCAAACCCCCACAAACCAACCCATGGTTTTTCTAGGACTGGGAAAGGAAGCAATGGGATTCTTACTTGGCTGTGCTTGGTGCTGGCTGCTTGTTCTTCTTTGCTGGCACATTGCTGCTCTGCTGCTGCCTCACAACATGAGCCACTCCAACGTTCAGAGGCTGTGCTGTAGCCAATGTCACGTGGTTGGTCAGCAGAGATGGCTGTTGCATGAGAGTGCTGTACTGATTTCCATGGGAATGTGCATTCCTGGAGCAGAAAAAAAAAAATAAGAGACTAAGAGACCCAAACCCCGTGACTACCCTGCAGGAACTGAGCTCCTGTGTGATTCTGAGGGGAAGGGAGACACTCTGGGCACTGTGATGGCAGGTATTTCCATCTGGCACAGAGCTGGAGTCCGTGCAATCCCTACCTCCAGTCAGCCAACTGCTGGCTGCTGCCGATGGTCTCCGGGATGACGGCTGCTGGCTGGACAGAGTTGTGCAGAGCAACCCCTGGGAGCTGCTGCCAGGTGGAAGGGAGCAGGATCTGCTGGGTTCCCCCCGGCCAGGCCTGCTGCAAAACAACAAACACACACACACACACACGAGGCTCACTAGACTCCAGTTCCTACAGGTGCAGGGAGAGAGATCTGTCCAAGCAATAAATGCACCGCGGTGGATTGTTAACTTGCAGAGGTACAGCACGTCATTCCAAAGGCCTCAGCACAGGAGGACGAGAAAACCAGAGGAACGAGCTTCCCCTGAGACTTTGCTCATCTTTTAGGTCACTGCTGTCACCTGGGGAAAGGAGTTTAATGTTGTTCTGCAGATGCAGACAGGTATTGCACTGCCAGGTGCAGCTTGAGTGCTCAGGACTGTTTCTGTAGGTAAATTTACACACCCTCTTCTGCTGAAGGATTCCGAAATATTAAGCCAATCTGGTGCTTTCTGTTTTTCAGGGCTCACACTGAGAGAACTGAGATAGTGTTGGTGTTATTATTGTGGAAATCCACCCACCTCACTGAAGTGTCTAAAAAAAGCCACACTGAGAGATAAGTTAGTTACAGGGGAGGTACGTGAAGAATAGGTCCAATTAATTAACATTATCACTGTTCCTGCCCGAATAAATTCGACAGGACGGTATTTCTATGATTTTGAAAATATATGGCTCTTCCTCTTGCAGTTTGAGCTGCAAAACCTGCTGTTTTATATAAAATATTTCTGCAAGTAACAGATCCACCTAGTACAAATACCAGTTCCGAACAAGAAGCCTTCAAAGCAGAGAGCTGCTAAAACCTCTGCCAACATAAGCGGAATAATCATAACAACATTGAGAAAAAAAAAAATAAAAAAAAAAAAAGAGAAATATGTTAAAAGTCACACCATGCGTCTTTCCAAAAGCCAACACCTGCACAAGACAAAGCAGAGAGTTTAATACAGCAAAGATATAAATTCCCAATGAGAGGCAGAAATCGGGCCTTCCAAGCGACGAACTGTTTTGACAGAGGAAGGACAAAAATATGCAAAGCTTAGCAAATGGCTAATGCAAACTCAGGGGAAGCAGCAAGGGAGAAGTGTCGGAAGCACTAAAGGTGAGCAAATTCACGCCAAAGGCTCCCAGAATCCAAACAGAACTAGTGAGTCCTCCAGAGAAACTCAGAATCCAGGCTCAGAGTCTGGAGACAGCTGGCTCGGATCTCCACGGCTGTACAGGGGAGCTGAACGCCAAGTCCACTGCACGCACACACAGGAGAACGGAATTTGCCTGTTGAATCAAAAGCCCAAAGATGCTTTGGAAAGCATCACTAACAACTCACTTGTGTCCCAAGCTCTGCTACAGTCAACCCCTTGCTGTTTTTGGAGCTCAGATTGCAGCCTTCCAGCAATCAAAATTCAAGAGGAGGAAAGGAGAAGCATCCCTGAGTCTGTTTAGCTCAGAGCTGTGACCAGGAGAGCCTCACTCTCCTGCCTTCCCATCCTCAGAACCAGGGAGCAGCTCACTTGGTTCAGAAGAACTCAAATGAGAGGCTTTGAATTTCAGGACAGGTATGACTTGAGCAAATTCCACTTCAGCAGAGGCCTCCCTCTTGGAAGAAAATGACATTCAAACTACCACTTCAAAGCCACAAGAAACAACATGGTTCACACAATGGAATGTGCTTTGAACGACATGTGAGGATACCAGCACTTCAGTGCACTGCAATGTTTTCATAAGCTTCACTGATCTGATTCTGGAGTTTTACAATGACTTCTCTGTGGCACCTGCAAAGTTGTTCTGATGCAGGTGCCAAATAAATTGCAGAAGAGGACAATTTTGCACACGTGCATTTCTTAAAGGTGTGTTTATTCCCTTCCCCCATCCTTTTTAATAACTTGTTCCAAATAACTTAAAAGCTAGCAATTGCCATTTTGGATACTAGAGCTCACCTTTAATTTCAACCAAGAAATACATATCAACTGAAAGTATCTGTGAAGAACAGAATCTTTTATCTGGATGAAGCAAGCTACGTGCGATTGGCTATAAATAACAAAAGGCCAGAAAATTATTGTCAATGTTCAACAGAGGTTAAAGAGAAATCAACTGCTAAAGCAATACATTAAAGGATTTGCTGTCATTAGAGATTTTAGCCTGTGCTTAATGACCTGAAACATTTCTCCATGCAAAGCAGCTTTAAACATGTTGAAAACAAAATATGGAGCTAACTTGCCAAGTAGGTCAAATTCTGGCCATCCAGGTACCTGTAGCAGAGTCAAGCTAAAGACTGATTCCTTTGTATTCCACAATCAAAAGGCAAAGATAGGAGAGTAAGCGAAGAACAAGAATGATTATAACTCTTCTAGATTATAGCTTAGAAGAGCTTTAAATACTAGGCTAGTAAAAGTCATAGTCAATGGATCTGGATTCTTTACAGAGCCACACTAAACGTCAGAGTCAGACAGTGCTTCAGCAATGTTGGGGAGGAAAACAACGAGACATTAAGATGTAGCAAGAACACAGCCACAAGATGGCACATGCTTCCATGCCCTCTGCAAGTCTAAGTTAAAACAAAAACTCAGTTAGTGAACACAATCAAGGGAGGCAATTACCAGTACTGCAGCCGTCTGTTCGACCAGCGCCGGCCGGCCGGCTGCGCAGTTCAGGGTAAAGGGCACCGCATACTGCGGCGTGATGGTGGCTACTTGAGGATGAAGAGTTGCTACCATTAGTGGTGTACAGCTCCCCTGAAATGTAGATCAGGCAGTGAGTGAAACACACGAACCGAGGCAGGGAAGTGGGTTCAGCAATAGGGCCAGGAGAGGTGTCACCTCACCGGCGTTTCTACGGTGCGGGAGCGGGCACCGGGGTTGGAAGGGGTGCACTGAAACCAACACCCAGACCCTCCTCTAGGCACCTCCGTGTCCCTGGGGGGAACGTGAGGGACGGGGGATTTGGGAACGGGATCTCTCTGATGACACAGTTCAAAATGAGGCAGGGTTGAGCTATTGATACTTTACTGGGTCCCAGAAAGCAAGTGGCACCCTCACGCTGCACTAACCACGGCACCCTTGGCTCCAACCTACCTCCAAATCCACACACAGAACCCTTGGAAAAAGGTAAACTATGGGATTTAACAGAAGGCACAGCAGGTCTTTTGTGTCGTCAAAGAACAAAGTTATCTGCTATGAAACCACCCAGACACGTATTAGGCCATCAAATGTCTAATTAAAACTAGACTATGAGTGTATAATTTTAAGTCCCAGGAAAAGCAGGGCTTGGATTCGGGTGGGCCTTCAAGTGGATTCTGCTTTTTGGATACTGTTACCTGTATCATTATGCTAAAGAAACCAGAGACCACAGAATGCCACCAAAATTACTTGGACTGAACAATGTAAAAATTACTCCTCTAGAAGAAGATCGGTAAGATCAATAAACTGCCTGGAGAGTAAAACTAACAGAGTATGTGTTAATGCCAGCAGAAGCTAAAACTATGCAAATAAATAGAAATGCACTTAATTATAAAGGCAGTTACAATTTTTCAGTGAATAAAACTTGAGTCACTGGGCACTTGTATATTAAAGCATTACTTTTTGGAAATAAAACTGGTTTTAATTTATGACACATTACTAATGTTTAAAATAGCATTTTTAGCATTATTAGTCAGTTTTGTTATCACATGTTGTTAAAACTGCAAACTACAGAAATAGGTATGTCATTGCTACACATTAATTCACACTAAGAATGTAACTAGTTGAGAAGGATTCAGAAATAGATTTGTTGATTTAAAGATGAAATTTTATCATGAATAATCTGCGTTGTCACCTCTGTTGAGTGAGATCTCACTTCTCTCAGAAATGGTTTCTCCTGCCACGTTTTTTAAGTGCAGGTAAAAATGACCATCCCTCTCCCTTTAAAGCAGTGCACACCCCTGAAAAAACACAGCCTGTTTTTAGCAACTGAAAACTACGTATTTGTTCCCATCCTTAAATTCAAACTCCTAAAACCAGGGAGGCACACGACATGAAGTAAGTTTAGACTTTCGATACTCCAGAAGAACAAAACAAACCAAGAAAAACACTGTCTTAGAAGTGCTCTGCATTTACCCTTTCAGAGAGTTCTGAGAACCCCCTGAGCTCCCCCCCAGCACGGAGGGGCAGGCAGGTTCTCCTGGATGGAGGCTGGAATTGCAGTTTACTCTGTGCAGGGGGAAGTTGGGGTGGTTTGTTTTTTTTTTTACCTGTGTGAGAACTCCAGACTGGATCTGCAGTGGCTGTGCTGCAGGTGCTTGTGGCACAATTGGGACAGCATTTTCCATCCTTACTGGGAACCCAGAATGCTTTGTAGTTGCCTGAAGTCCAGCTGTGGAGGACAAGATACATCACCACTAAGCTGATTTATTATTCTTTTTGTTTGGTTGGTTTTTTTGTTTCCTAAATTAAACTCCTACCAGCAAGGGCAGAAGACAAGGCTGGATTAAGAGACAGAAAAGCTGTTCCCTGTGACAAAAGCCTACTAATAAATCACCAGCTGAAGTAAAAACTTCTTCTGAAGGGCTGTGATGGACAACTAGTCATCACTAGTCTTCTTTCCAGAAACACAGATAACACAGACACCTGAGCGGCTTGAGACCAATTCCAAAGTTCAAACCTTGCACTATCAGTCTCCATTTCACACATAACCCTTCAGACTAAGAAAATCCAGGTATCAGCATAACTAGAGGACTCTGAGGATGAAGGGAGGGATGACCAGAGCCTGTGCTGAGCTCACGGATTCACAATCCGTGACAATCTGTTGCCAGCAAACAGCTGCATCAGGGCTTGGGAACTGAGGCTCGAACACCAGATATTTGCTCTTGAGATACAAAACACGGCAAAGGCACTTTCTGATTCTCAGGCAGGTCTGGCTCCTCTGTTGCTGCTTTCTGTGGAATGCTGTTGCGTTCAGTTTGGGGGGAAAAACTGGTTGAGCAACCAGCTGGAGGTTGCAACCCAAGGCAGGCAAGATACTGTCACCTGTTCAAGCATGACCTGGAAGAGAACCAAGCTGTCTACACACGTCTGACCTGAGTCTGAAATACTGGTGCAAGAGCACCGTGTGACACACACAGAGAGCTCTTCTCAAGCTCGTACTTCCCCAGTCCAGTGCAAATCACAACTTCTCCCACGTCTAATTGAAACCACGGGATCACACGAAGGGTTTTGTGCTTACTTTGAAAAGCAGGGGGACAAACAATGAAGGTCTGCTGGAAGGGGTCGGTCTGTGTGCAGATCTGGGTGGTTCCAGGCTGCAAGGAAACACTCTGCTGAGCCACTCCTGCAACTGGGGCTGCAGATGATGGGTACAGGGCAGACTGATAGTTTAGCAGGGAGACATCCGAGTTTGCCAGGGAAAGAGTAGCAGCAGCAGTAGAATTGGATGCCAACACACTGGCCTAGGAAAATAAAATACAAAATAATAATAATTAAAAAAAAAAAAAATCAGACTTATCTCTCATACTTGCTATAAAACAAACAATAGGAACCATCAGTATTATACTATGAAGCAAGGACCATGAAAAGGTTTAAGGTAAAAGGCATAAGATATAAGAGAAAAAACATGAATTGCCCCAGCTTTACTTACACTGCTCAACTGACAGACAAATTTTCCACACATTAAGTAAAGAGACTGCCTTGGCCTGAGTTTTGGAAAATTAAACTTCAAGACAAGACTACAGATTTCGCAGAGGAATTTAAATAAGTATTTTGCAGAACAGGCTCTGGCCTGAAGGCACCGAATCAGACTACTCCGTGTCTTTGATTAGTGCAAAATAGGTAAAAGATGCTGTACCTGGTTGTGCACTGTGTTGAGCTGGTTGTTAAAGCTCATTGTCAGGTTTGTGCTTGTATTAGGAGCAACGTGAGTTGTGAAGGGGCTCTTAATCTGATTCACTGTGTCATACATGTTAACCCTTCGCTTGCAGATCTCCATATTCTGAAAGCAAGATTTCACACTGAAACAGAGTAACAGAAGGAAAACATGAGATATGTAACAACAGCACAACAGAGACAGGACAGATTCCCAACTTTATGCACGTGCTTTAGGTTGAAATTCTTTTTTTTTTCTTCTTTTTCTTCTTTTAAACCAACAAAGAATGTCCTAAAACACGAAAAGGAAGCTTATGAACATTCCATTCCTTACACACGCCATTGCTGTTTTGAGCTCAGCCACAAACTGCAGAAAACAGCCCTGACAGAAAGCAGAAAAGTGCTGTTCTGTGCTTCCAGTAAATCCTCCTGAAACAAAACAAGAGATCTAAGGAAGCTTACTGGTTACTGTGGGGGAAGTCCAGCAGATGTGTCATTGTAACAAATGGATGGTTCAAAGTCTTCAGTGGAGTAACTCTCTTATCTGCATCAATTGTCAACATTTTCTTCAACAAATCAATATACTCCCTTCGGTCAGCCTTCTCTGCCAACATGTCGGTGCCTTCTAAGTCTGTAGACATATTCACCTGGAAAATGAAATGAGAGGCAGGTCATACACAAACATCAAATTAACGCCACATAACAATTCAGTCATTTCACATGGCACAGAAATATTTATTAACCGTTTCTGTCTCGGAGCCAGATGAATTTCAGGTAGTGCAGCACTAACACACCACCTTTCCCTCGCTTGTTCTATGAAAGGAAGTCAAATTTACATGTGGAATTCTCATCTCAACGTGAAGTTGGTCTGTGCAAAGCTGTCAACCAGGCTTCCCTCTCCACTGCCTGGCAATCTGCCCTCATGTTTTGGGGGTGCGAGAAGGGGCTGGCAAATCAGAATAGGAAGATTCTACCTTCCCTGCACAGATGTAACATAATGGTAACAGCAACAAAAGTGATAGAAAATTGATATTTAAGGCCTCATAATATCAAAAACATTCATATATTCCTTCATTTTGCCTCTGAAGAGAAAATGAAAGCCAGAATGATCTGTAGTTACTGTCGATATTTTCAATATCCAGTAACAGGCCTAATCCTACAAACACATTTGAAGGGGCTTAGCTCTCCTACTACTGCTGAGCACACTGAGGCACAGGAAAACACAATAAACTTCAAACAGGCTCATAATTGACATTTTGACAGTCTTCAAACCAGTGATTTCTGATGCAAATTGGCACCATGGCAAACCTACATCAGTGCTCTCAACTGCCAAGTGGAAGAGGACTGATTGCTCCAGCACAGGAGCCTCATTTTTAGAGATCCCAATAGCATCTGGAATTAATGATGGTTTGAGAGATCCCAATAGTGTCTGGAATTAATGATGGGTTTAGAGACCCAAATAATGTATGGAATTAAGGAGTTCTCTGCGTCACAAGACCCCACACACCTGCGCCATATCATCCAAACAGTTGAATATATATTTCCGAGCTTCTTTTGATTTGATTCCCGTTTCCAACTCATGTTCTTCTGGGGTCTGTAAAAGAAGACAGTCATTAATATAAACTGAGATGCCACATATTGATAAAGGAAAAAGTAGCAAGGAACTGCTGAATCAGGTGATTGTTTGCCTGTCTCAGACAAACTACATCCCATCAGGCCAAAGCCCAGCCATGGGTTCTCATTCCCTCAGCTGCAGAGATCATTCCTTGCCAAGCTGAATTAACAACAGGGTGACTTCGTATCAAGGTTTCCTTAGGCTGTGTGTTAGCCAAAAGAACTGCAGGTTTCTGATTTAGGAAGAGAAGAGGCTATGAATATTTTAAATGGCCCTTCTATAAAGAAGAAAGGCAAAACCCCCTTCCTTTTGCTGCTCAGCTTTAAAGGCAAATCAAGCCTACATCTGACTCTTCCCCGTCCTCTGCCCATCCATAAACAGATTCCTGTTAAACTAACGAAGACCATCACAAAATACTCTGTATTTTACTCATTGTATTGTCAGGAGATGACAACAAGATGACACACTTCCCCAAGAATGAGCAGCCCATAATAAGTAACCATTATCTCAATTACTTGAACACCCACTCCTTGCTGGTACTATCATGCACAGCTGCCATTGTTAGAGCACTACCAGGGGGTCTGTGCAGCCTCTGAAATTAAAATACCCCATAATCAGCTATGTCTCAATGGCATTTCAAAGCCAACCTTCACCCAGGATGTCCTCACAGCACACTAAAACTAGGGGGGAATTTCTATCAAGTCCTCAATGAACAAAAGAGAATTGGGGATTCAAAAGACAGACAAACCTTTAGCCTCCACAGTGGGTATCCCAAATTTGGATCTCTGTTAAAAAACCTGCTTGTTTTCGTTCCTGCACTGAGAAGATACTCCGCTGGAAGGCCTTGAGTTTGTGAAATATAACGAATCTAGGAGAGAAAATGAAAAGAATGAGGACTCCCCATATAAAGAATTCACAGCTGATGGACTAATTAACAGCCAGGTTTGCTCACAGCAAATAGGAAACTGCCTGCAAAGAAAGAATAACTAAAACTGCAAAATTAAAGGGACTATCTCAAGAATCAATTCAATCATATTATCTGCAAAAATTTAGGTTCTTATTTTATGGAAATATTTTTTGCTAAAGTATATGTGAGCAGACTTCTAAGACATTAAGCAATGTAAGAAGTACATACTTAGAAGGAAAAATACCACAGAATTTATCATTATGCATATATAATTAAAGGCATAATTATCCAAGCAACATTGCTGTGCCTGGCTCTATATACTCCAGGCACACAATTTCAGAATAATGTCATGGCAAAGCTCTCCCTGACCAAGAAAGAAAAAAATCAAAACTCTTGCACAGTCTGGTTCTTAGAGCCTCAAGTACATTTAATATACTTTATTTTATATCTAAAAAAAAAAAATGACTTGGAATTTTGGAAGATGCACCTGAATCCTTGTGATGGTACTGATAAGACGCAGGTAAAGAGATAACAAAGAAAAAGATGTTCTCAAAAGGAAAGAAAACAGCAACTTCATGAAAAAACACAGTGTTAAGACAACTATGCTTTGTTCAAACCATCAATTACAGGACCTTTAGGATGTCTCATTTCCTATTTGCAAAACTCCTGTGCCCGAAACAGCTGAACATTGCAGGGCACTGAACTCACTGTCAGAGCTTGTGATCACATGAATTTACAGGCTCACTTTTCATTGAAGGCAGCGTGGAACTAAGTGTCTGCAGGGGAGTCCTTTTTGTATCCACACAAGTTCTGCTCTTTTTACGAGACAAAACTCTTGCTTTACAGCCAAAAGGTTGTTTAAAAAGATATCTGTAAATCCCATCCCGACCCATGAACTCATTCCTGGAGAGGTCCTCTCACAGGTTCCACCTGAGCTTTCACTTGCTTACGTGTTTTCTGAGATCCTGCAAGTCATGCCTCGTTTCCCAGGGAAATTCAGACATCAAAATCAACCCCGTGAAGTCACACCTCACGCTGCCTCACAAAGGGCTGCAAAATCCTGTCATTAGGCAATGGAAACAGCAGCTCCTCCCCACCCACCTACACCAGCAGATAAGGTTCTCAGAATTAACACAAAACTCAGTGTGCAAGGAAACCACGGTGCTCTACCTCAGCTACTTTCTAACTCATTCTGCTCATTCAGGTACCACTGTGATTTCCTTTGGAAATTTACGGTGCTGGGAAGACACATGACCAGTCAGTTTTCAAACTTACTAAGTTGCCGTGCCTTTTATCACATAAGGAAAGCTACACCCAGCACTGTAACAAGATACCACCATAAAAACCCCCAGTGGAAAAGCTACTCTCGAAAAATCCCTCTCACAGGCTTTTTGTCCTTTTATAGGCACAGACCAGCCCAGGTAATAATGCCAAGTATCCACGGAAAGGACTAATTAGTTCAAGATGCCTTTCGGGGTGTTTCAAAGGCAGCTTGGGGCTCACGCTTTGCATAAAAAAACGAGGGCTGCTGTAGGTATTAACAGGTCAGGAATGATAGGCTTGCTCTGTCTCCACATGGAAAAACTGCCCTCATGGTGAAATTACAGGGGGTGTTCCACGTCAGGACACACACACACCTCGCTTCTGTTTTGACAGGAAGGTGTTTCAACAGCTTTTGGGTTTGGAAGCCAGGGGTTAACTGCAAATTGGACCCTATTTTGGACAGGATACATTCAGCTCAAGTGGAAACACGCAGAAGTAGAGAGACAGGCAACAGGAATATCACAGAGGGAAGATGAATTTCAGATGACAAACGGCGGCGTGTGCTGGGTGACAGTTGACAGAGGACACATGGGGTTCAGAGGGTCGTTGTGGTTTCATGTGAAGATCCCACATCCACCACGTGCTCCCACCTGATCATACTCAGATGCTCCTGGATACAGAGGCCAGCCCAGAAACAGCTCAGCAATCACACAGCCCAGCGACCACATGTCAATGGCTTCGCAGAACGGCAAACCCAGGATGATTTCAGGAGCTCTGTCAGAGGAAAAATAAAACAAGAGTAAAATAACTTCTTCCCTATAAATAACTCTGGAGAATCACAGACTATGCTGAGCTGGAAGGGACCCGCAAGGATCACCGAGTCCAACCCCTGCAATGCCACTCCACGCACAAGTAAACCTGTGTGAAAATAAAAGGATTCACTTTAAAGCAGAAGTTGTTTCCTCAAGTGGCCTAAGGGATCACAACCTTTTCATCCCTTAGTAGCATAGCTGGATTCATTTATTGCCACAGTGCCCCCCAACTCCTAGGAGGTCTTTACGCAACTGTGATCTGAAGTTACTCCTTGAGTAACCAGTTTAATTACACCCGACAGCATGTGTGGTGTGAGGTGTCCCTGAGACAGCACACAGGATCACAGAATTACCCAGCTTGGGAGAGACCCTCAAAATCACTTAATCCAACCTACCCTAACAGGATTGGGAAGAAAAGTTCTGGCAAACAGTGCTCAGACTTTTCCTGGAGGGAGGTCTTGAGATGCCAGGTACCCAGCTGCAGGAGGCTGCCTGTCTGCACGTGGAAAAGCATCTGCAGAGCCACAAAAAGAGCTCTGCAAAGCAGTTCTGTCAGGTTTTCATGTGGGGTTTATTCAGAGTTTTGAGTTTAAAATGGACGGAGAGGGCCCAGCTGGAGGTTGTGTTTCAGGTTTCTGTGCACTCAACCACACCTAATGCAAAATACACCTGCCTGGCCCGGCCTTCATCAGGAGGTGATGAAAAACACTCAAAACTCCAAGCAGGATTTGCTTCTGTAACAGGTTGGAATTTCAGGGAAATTTCTGACTGGAACTGACTCATAACACAAAGGGATGTTTCAGTGCAACTCTTCACCTACACACAGTTCTGATGCTGTTCTGGCAGGAGAAATTCTGGTCGCATGTTTGCATACAGCATAAAACCCAAGTGAGCTGGTGTGGGAACTTACTCTGGAAAGTACAGGAAATACGAAAACCTTGAGCTTCTTCATGCATAACTAACACAAGCACACAGGAAGCAGAAAAGCCCTAAACTCCAGGCTATCTATTTCCCCATCGTGCCTCGGGGAACGTGCCCCAGGGCTTGTGTGGCATTTCTTGCCTTACGCTCTGGATGCTTCAGTTGTTAAAAAAAGCTCTGAAACCAGTTCTGATCCTTCCACAGGGTTCTGAAAACCAGGGCTTGCATAATGTACAGGTGTCAGTGAATCTGACACTCACCCTCCTCGACTGCTCAGCCTGAAAGTGCCTCCCAACTGTTTGTTCATGGCAAGAAGTGACTCCCCCGTTAATCACCCTTTGTGCCGCGGTGACACAGATACACCTTTTGTTTTAGGTGTCCACACAGGTGTCTCCAAAACCCACGCACTCAGCCCAGCTGCCCAGGCACAGTCCCCCCGAGAGAGCACAAGGTCTATCACAAAAGGCCAGGCTGGATGGAGCTGGAACAGCCTGGGGCAGTGGAAGGTGTCCCTGCCCATGGCACGGGGTGGAATGAGATGAGTTTAAGGTCCCTTCCAATCCAAACCATCCTGTGATTCTATGATTCTATAAAAAAGATAAATAGCTGAACCAGATGCAGTGAGGTCATGCTTATTCTCTATCATCCACCTTCTAGTAGGGAGGTTTTAGTGTGCCTGAGCCCCCCAAAACCAGAGCCACGATACACCTTTAGTAATCAGAATAATAGATTATTCAAGCTGAGACATTCTATTCTACCTTCTTGTTTGTTTGTTCCTGGCAGTTGTTGACTGATTTCTTATATGTAAAAATATAAAATGATTATGCAAATACAGTCAGGATCTGATATTTGAATGCCGAATGTCCTGCTAAACATTTATATTGTAAGGAAATACAGCAGAATAGATCCAGCTTTCTATGGGTTAACAGGTGCAAACAAGAGGAATCTCTTCCTTCACAAGCAGAGCAAATATGGTTCTTTCTTTCACTCAAGAATGAATTCTGAAAACAGAACCTCACGTGCCTTTAGTCTACAAGTCACCACTAACAAACTGCACTGATCCTCTTGATTATCCTGATGTAGGAACTTGCAATTCAGAAAGGATCCAAACCTGTCATATAAGGAATGCTGCATGCCAAAGCTTCCTAAGTTTGGACTGGCAAACTAACTAACATATATATGGCTTGTGGAATATGCAGAGCATGCTAATCCTCCACAAGCGTGGTAAAAAAACCCTTGCCAATTCCAATGGAAATACAGATTTGTGGCACCAAAGGCTGGATGTGACAGTTTGTCAGTCTTTTAACTGCAGGCTGGAATGGATTTAGGTATTCCTGAATCTCAGTATCACGATGATAGCAAGTCGAATTCTGTGGATTTTACTCCCTGCAATTAAATAAGTGAACTTCTCATGAGCCACCTGATTTCATTCTGACTGCAGGACAGAGCTGGGGAATCAGAATTCCTCTCACGTCCCTTTACACCACTACAATTAGCAGCATTAGGAGATGTGAGCTGGACCAGGCCAGCAGGCTGAGGTCACTTCCATAGCTGCTCTAACAGAGATTAAAGCGATTTTACCATCTTAAGCTCTTTGAAATAAAATCAACAACACTCTTTGCACACAGGCTTGCCAAGCACTGCCCTCCAAAGCTGGCAAATATGCTCAGGCACTCTCAGAAGAGAAGAGGATTCACAGCAGCCCCAGAAAACCCCGAGACTCACTCCAAGCATTCCCGAAAACCCCATGTTTACACCTGTGCCTTCGTCCCTCCCCCTGTGAGGGATGACGGGAACAGGGAGCTCCTACAACTGCAGGCAGCAATGCAGGGAACAACAGGGTCACCCCTCGGAGCTGGATTAGCAGGCAGAGTTAGATTTGGCAGCAGGCACTGCTGCTTCCCAGGCCAGTATGGCTGGGACAGAAGTAGGTCATGGAGCCCAGCGCAGAGGTAAGAAACAGATACTCCTGCATTCTGCAAGCTCCCCCAGTGCTCTGTGCCACCTCCTCGGGGCCCAAATTGTGCAGTCCTTCAGCTCAGGACCTTCAGTTTGTGCTCTCTGACCCACGGGCAGCACCAGGAGCTGAGTAAAACTCACACGATGGCTGCAGTTCCACACAGCACAGGACACGAGCAAACCTCACTGAGATCAGTCTTCCAGGGATTTTTCCTTTCTGCAAGCTGCCTGTTTCCTTCCATTGTTCCTCCTCCCCAGGGGGAATAAAAGCATCCATACCCTTTCTCACCTGACACAACAAGCACATACTCTGGTTTTCACTGAGGAATTACTGCAAACGGACCTCAGAACTGCCACAGAAACTACTCACTGCATAGAGCTGACCTACTCCTCATCCATGCTGGGCTTCAGAGCCAAAGAATTCTTCATGGGCACTTCTACTCACTCTTTAAAGAGTGCCCAACGGCTAGAAGGACAGTCAGACCCTGGAGTGAGCAGGGCTGTTGGACAGGATGACCTCCAGCAGCACGGAGCATAATTAACATGTGTTTTCCTTCAGGGTACAAAGATCAGAGTGTCCACCTTACAGCACCTGAGTGTGGCTGGTTTAGAGGTCTCTACAGGAGACAGAGGCCACCCAAGGGCCAGTAACAGGTATTAAAAACCAAACGTGAGCACACAGAAGTTTATTTTTAATGGCTGACAGAGACCCATATGAAGAACTGGTCACACTGTTTTATCAAACACAGCACTGAAAAAAAGTCCAACTTGGAACTCATCTGAACACTAATTTAACATGTATATGGTTAAAGCACTCCAGTCCTCCCACAATAAGCTGGTTTCTGTGCCATCTCCATAAATTCCTAGATTATGGATTTTAGCAATCATCACCATTACACTAATTACATATCACTAAATACCAGACTTCCCCATCACAGCATTCTTCACTTCAGCCCAGCAGACAGTCCAACGCCACCTAATCCCAGGTTATTTGCCTTTCTGGCACTGTCAGTCACCCCAGGGAGCAGGAAGGGGCTGTGAGGCCAGTGCCCCACACACAGATGAAGCAGCCACGTCCCCCCCTGCAGCCCCTTCAAGATACTTATCACCCCTCCCTGCTTTTCCTGAGCCAAATCTGCTCTCTGCGATACCAGAAACTGGAGAGCACCATGTGCCTCCCCAAACCGCTTTGCTGACATGTGTGGCAAGTCAGATAGAGGAGATTCTTGATCAGTGGTCCCCCCTTTCAATGCAACAACAACAACAAAAATCGATGATGTATTTTGGAGAGTGAGCATTTTAACAGAGCTATGGGGAACAGGGGACAACTGTGCAAGAAAAAAAATAGCAATCAGTGGTTTAGAAGTGGAAAGATTGGTGCCAACAAGCTTAGCAAAGATCGGGGGGAATGGATTAAGAAAACAAAAGTCTATAGCAAATGAAAAATGGCACAGAAAGTTGGTACTGGGTGTTAGAGGGAGTTAAAAAAAACCCCAAAACAAAGGGGGCAAGAATACAGGGAGTATGAGGAACACGCAGAACAAACCTACAATAAGCCAGGCTTTAAACTGAAGTGAGGAGCCAGGAAAGACATCAAACAGGGCAGAGACACAGGGTGGGGTGGAGTGTCTCAGTCCTCTGTCTCGTCCCAGCTGGAAGGACTAGATACTAGTTAAGTTTTGCGTCAAGTGAGCTCACATTCCACCCAAAGCAACCCTGACAACACAGCACAGACTTTTTCACAGCCCTTTGATGCCAGAAGTTCTTTCTGCATCCATTTATTGAAGTCTGCTGCTACTTAAACTGAAATACTTAACACGACCGAGCTGGAGGAATAATTGAAAGAAACAGCACAGCTTGCTTTATACAAAGTTTATCAGTTTTGATGCCTTTGCCCACAGTTTATTTTTAATTCTTGGGCAGGAGTAGGGTAGAAGCCATCCCACATTTTGCTTAGGGAAGCAGACATCTATCTCATCGCTGCTTTAAAGGAGCCACAGGTCTCATGAAAGCATGACTTAGCCAGGGTTGACACAGGAAGTCATGTGCTCATGAAGGGGGTTCAGACGAAGATGGAATCAGAAGAAATAGAGCAAAAAGAAACCGGTATCTTTTTGACTTCTCTCCCTTCTAAATGACCAAGTAGTTTCAGACCATGGCAAACCACCCAAAATGCACTATTTACACTGTTTCCCCAGTTTTGCTGCTTCACACGGTGTCACAAACTACTGATGGGGTAAAATCAACTTACTGCACTGATCTGGGGGCAAAAGGAAGGTGCTGGGCTGCAGATTAGGTCACCCTTGCAAAGCACAAGTTCTATTTAGTTCCATACAAATTTCAGAAGAAATCTCCAGGAAACATGCAGAGCAGCGGACAGGCTGATCACTTCCTCCTCTCCCCGGACAGGGATTAGACCCAGTGGCAGAAAAGTCGGTGTTTGTAGGAGGAACTCCTCCAACATCCCAGCAGGATCAGCCTGACTGTGCTAAGGAACCCCCGCAGCACCCCAGCAGGATAAGCCTGGCTTGGTTAAGCGACCACTGTGTCAGTGCTTACCTGTAATAGCGCGACTGCAAGTACGTGGAGCACACGGCCTTGGACACGTGGCTGGCTGACCCAAAGTCTATCACCTTCACTCTGTAGGGCTGGCGTGCAGGATCCACCAACATGATGTTCTCTGGCTTCAAATCAGCATGGATCAGACCCAGGCTCTTTAGCTTCATCAAGGCAGTGGCCACTTGCTGCAGAATGGGCCGGATGTACTTCAGGGGCAACGGGCTGAACTTGTTTTGCTTTAGGAAATCATATAAGTTCTGTTCCAGCATCTCAAATACAAGGCAAGTATGATTCTTGTGTTGAAAGCACTCGTAGGAGCGGACAAAGTTGTACTCGTCAGCATTCTCACTGCTCAGGCGGGACAGGATGCTCACCTCGATCTGGCCCTGCCGGGCGTACGACGGGTGGTTCTTCAGGATTTTGATGGCTACGATCTCCTTCGTGCTACGTTTCCAGCATTTTGCCACCTGCCCGAACGTCCCCCGCCCCAGGAACTCCAGGACCTCATAGCTGTTTGTCATAGAGCACAGGATCTCATGCTGGACCAGCTGATAATCCCCCTCCCCACTGGAGCTGCTGCTCTTCGTGGTGACCGTGGTGGTCGTGGCCGCAGCACCCACCGCAGGTCTGTTTTGCAGCATGAGAGGTGGATGTTCCTCAATGATCTGCACACTACCGTTGCTGTCAACCTCCTCACTTTTCCTTTTTAATCCACATTTTTGGTATGGTTCCAGCAAAGAAACGTTGCTCCTGTGTGAGAGGGTCTGGCTGCTCTGGAAGGACGCGGTGGCGCTGCTGCCGGTGCTGTCGGCCGCGGTGACCACGATGTGCTCGACGGAGGGAGCAGGGAGAAGGAGGTTCTGGTCGTAGGCAGGGATGCTGAAATTGGCTACCTGATGAGAGGAGCTGGCTTGCCCTTGAGCTGCTGGGAGGTTTTTGCTGTGGGTATAATACTTGTCACTACTGCTCTGTCCTGAAACATCCCAGACAGACGGCTCCACTTTCAGTTTCTTGGCACTGCAGAAGGCACTCGAGGATACTGACGGAGGGGAGAACACCTGCAGCTGTGAGGCCATACCTGGAAAGGGAGAGGAGAACTCATTAGGGGCAGCAGGTTGTGATGGACAAGTTCCTCCATGTGCACGGGAAAAGGAAGGACAAGCGTTTCCTTAGCACCATATGGTGCCCACCACCGAGGGAGGCAACCTCTGGAACTGCTGCTCTTCGCAGCATCACAGAGCAGGGCACTCTGTTGTTACTGCATTTTATAAGCAGAGAGCTCTTTATCCCGCTCTCTAAAGGCTAAAGGAATCCCAGGACTCAACAGGAATCACACAATCAATTAGGTTGGAAAAGACCTCTGAGATCATCGAGTCCAAGCTGTGGCCGATCCCCACCTTGTCACCCAGCCCAGGCACTGAGTGCCACGTCCAGTCTTTCCTAAAACACCTCCGGGGACAGTGACTCCACCACCCACCCTGGGCAGCCCGTTCCAATGCCTAATCACCCCTTCTGTGAAGAATTTCTTCCTAATCTCCAAACTAAACCTTCCCTGGTGCAGCTTAAGACAGTGTCCCCTTGTCCTATCGTTTCTTACACGGGAGCAGCTCCCGGCCCCCACCTGGCTACACCCTCCTTCCAGGGAGTTGCAGAGAGCGATAAGATCCCCCCTGACCCTCCCTTTCCCCAGGCTAAAAACCCCCCGGCAGCGAGAAAAACAATACCGAGGGGCGGGCGAGCGCAGGAAGTGGGAAGACCCTGCTGAAATCAAGATCCCGTCCCCGGGCCTGTTTCGCAGGCACCGCAAAAACACCAGTCGGTGGGAAACCCACCCGCGAGCGGCCAAAC
>VXAY01002919.1:985754-1010827 GCA_013399855.1 Oxyruncus cristatus
TGGTTCTGGGGCTTGGGGTGGTGGCTGTGGGGTTGGGGGGTGATGGTCACGGAGCTGGGGATGACGGTCCCACCCCCCGGGGTGGTGGTCCTGGGCTCGAGGTTGTGGTCCTGGGGCTGAGGACACACTTAAGAGCACGTTCAGGTCTTAGGTCTGTGCTGGGCTTGCCGTGCTGCCTCTGGGTTGTGGTGGCTGCAGGGCAGAGACGGGGGGAGCGGAGGGGAATTAACAGCTCAGCAGATTGGGGTTGTTCAGGCTCTGGTACCCCCTGACCTGCCCTCCTGCAGGATGCCCGGGATCCAGGAGTACCTGCAGCAGCCCATCGTGAACGGGCTGCGGGACAAGGCGTCCTACGTGCGCAGAGCCGCCGTGCTGGGCTGTGCCAAGATGGTGAAGCTGCAGGGGGACTGCGAAGTGGGTAAGGGGCTCTGAGGGGCTGTGCTCCTGGGCTGAGGGGGTTGGTTCTGGGGCTCAGGGTGGTGGTCCTGGGGCTCAGGGTGGTGGTCCTGGGGCTGGGGACACGCTGGGAGCACGTTCAGGCCTTAGGGCTGTGCTGGGCTCGCTGTGCTGCCTCTGGGTTGTCGTGNCCTGGGGCTGGGGACACGCTGGGAGCACGTTCAGGCCTTAGGGCTGTGCTGGGCTCGCTGTGCTGCCTCTGGGTTGTCGTGGCTGCAGGGCAGAGAGAGGGAGAAGTGGAGGGGAGTAAAGGCTGAGAGAGCTGGGGTTGTTCACCCTGGAAAAGAGAAGGCTCCAGGTAGACCTTTGAGCCCCTTCCAGAGCTGGAGAGGGACTTTGAACCAGGGATGGAGTGACAGGAGAGGGCGTAATGGCTTCCCATTGACAAGGGCAGGGTTAGATGGGGTATTGGGAAGAAATTCTTCCCTGTGAGGGTGGGGAGGCCCTGGCACAGGTTGCCCAGACAAGCTGTGGCTGCCCCTGGATCCCTGGAAGTGTCCAAGGCCAGGTTGGACGTGGCTTGGAGCAACCTGGGCTGGTGGAAGGTGTCCCTGCTCGTGGCATCATCATGAGATGAGCTTTAAGGTCCCTTCCAACCCAACCATTCCATGATTCTGTGGTCCATGTGTATCAGACTGCTAACAATGAAGTGCCCCTTCCCTCCCTGCTCTTCCAGGGCCTCCCACAGCACACAACCATCCCTGAAGTCTCTGATGAGCTGGAGGCCATTCTCACTCCCACAAATATTCAGGGAAAAGCTTGACCAAGGCCAGTTGTTACTGTAGAACTGGGAAGTTTTGGTGGCTCCTTCTCCTGGTTCAAGCCATATCTTCTGTTTGTGACAAATACCCATAGACAGTGATTAAATTGCAGTGTGCCAGCAGAATTTGATAGCAGGACCTCTGTTCCTTTGCAGATGGTGCACTGGTGAACGAGCTTTACAGTTTGCTTCGTGACCAGGATCCTATTGTGGTCGTGAACTGTCTGAGGGCCTTGGAAGAGATCTTGAAAAAGGAGGGAGGAGTTGTCATCAACAAACCCATTGCCCATCATCTCCTCAACAGGTTTGTTGTCTTTGATCCTAAGGAAGTGCTGGAACCTTCATTCTTGTTCTTGTGTTTTCTATGCAGAGAGGGCATTTCTGGAGAGGACTTGAAGGGACTTTAGTCAGGCACCCAAAGATGGAGGTGCCCACCCTGAGATAAAGTCTTAAGAGTAATTTGGGATGCCCTGCTTTACCAGGGAGTGTTTGCTTCAGCTGGTGGTTTGCTTTGGAACCATAGGTTAATGTGATTAATTTTTTAGTGATAGTACACACGGTATGTTTGTGAGTAGGTATGTTTCTAGTATGTCTCTCCAGATCCATTGAAAAATATATTACTTATCCATTACTTGAAGAAGTGAACTTATCTGCAGATAATTCTGCATGAGCTGGGAAAAGAAAGGTATTGGTCTGCCCAAAGTTCTTGTCAGTGTTGCTGTCTGGCCTAAACACCAGTAAGAGTGCACATGACTGATCCTGAGTTAATAACTGGGCAATTCTCTTGAGGAAAAAGTGTGCTACCCCCTTGGTTTGGAACAGAGACCATAAGAAACTCAGAGGCTGAGGCTTCTGCTCTGCACAGCCCAGATCCTCGTGCACTCCCTGACGCCTGCACACTGTGTTTGTTGTCCTGGCAGGATGCCTGACCTGGATCAGTGGGGGCAGAGCGAGGTGCTCACCTTCCTGCTGCGCTACAAACCCCGCAGCGAGGAGGAGCTCTTCGACATCCTCAACCTGCTGGATGGTTACCTCAAAAGCAGCAGCCCCAGCGTGGTGATGGCGGCCACCAAGCTCTTCCTGGTGCTGGCC
This sequence comes from Oxyruncus cristatus, assembly GCA_013399855.1. Classification (NCBI taxonomy): domain Eukaryota; kingdom Metazoa; phylum Chordata; class Aves; order Passeriformes; family Cotingidae; genus Oxyruncus; species Oxyruncus cristatus. Next base: position 988,063 of record VXAY01002919.1, read on the forward strand.
AGCGAGTACCCAGATGTGCAGGCAGATGTTCTGGTGCGGGTGAAGGGCCCGCTGCTGTCTGCCTGCACCTCGGAGAGCAGGGAGCTCTGCTTCACCGCGCTGTGCCACGTGCGCCAGATCCTGGGGAGCCTGCCCGGGCACTTCAGCAGCCACTACAAAAAGTTCTTCTGTTCGTACTCAGAGCCCCACTACATCAAATGCCAGAAGATGGAGGTGTTGTGTGAGCTGGTGAACGATGAGAACGTGCAGCAGGTGCTGGAGGAGCTGAAGGGTTACTGCACTGACGTGTCGGTGGAGCTCGCCCAAGGGGCGATCTTCGCCATAGGTGAGAGCTGTGCCTCTTCCAGGTGGGCTGTTCTCTGCTGAACTGTGTCTGGGCAAACACCAAACCACTCATCTGTGCTGCAGCAGTACAGAGAGCAACCTCCCCAGCAGTGATCTGTGTCACTGTGTTTCTAAACCACGACTTCTTTTGGAAGTCCTGGCATTCAGGTCGTGCAGAAAGTCCTTGAATCCCGTCCTCTGATGAGATGCTTTAAAGAAATTGCATCATTTCATCCTATTAATGAGCCTTATAGTGTTTAGTGAAGCTTTGTAGTGGGTGGAGGAGCTCCAATACCTGCTTGTTCTGTGAGTCGTGATGGAGGCAGAGGTAAGGGGATTTAGGGTGCTTTGGTTTTATTTTTGTAAGCTTTAAAATAGGTGAGTTTTTACAGTATTCATAAGGGTAAAGCTGGGGGTGCTAAAATGCTTTTCTTAATGTATTACATTTAAGGAAGGTTCAGAAATCTTCTGAGGCTTGGCCTCAAAAAAAGGAACATGTCCCTTGTATGGAGAACAAGCTCATTTGGCCACACTTTCATAAGTGGCAGTCAGAAAGGAAAAGAGAGAGGCTGTTTCTTTAAAATGGGTTTGTGATGAATAGTTGGGCTCATGGTTCCTATTTCACTCTGATAAAAGGTTGACTTTTATGTCTTTTTGGCATCCTTGCAGGCAATATTGCCAGGACTTACACAGAGCAGTGTGTGGGGATTCTGACAGAGCTCCTGGCCCTTCAGCAGGAGCACATCACTTCAGGTAACCATCTGCAGGCTGCTTACCTGGCTTGTGCCTTCAGGAAGTGGCCTTGCTGGGGCTTGTGATCCCAAAATCAAGGCTCTCAAAGGCATTTGGCTTTTAATTTGTTGGCACCTTCATGTGGAAGTTTTCCTGGTGGGTTTAAGTGTGTTCCTTCCATAGGAACTGCTCTTTGTGGGGAAGGAGGAGGTGGTTGTAGCTGTGTTCTTGGTCCTTTCTGGCTGCCACCTGCTGAATTAGGGAGTGAGTGACTCAGCAGAGACATTTTAGTGTCTATTCGAGGGCCAAGATGATTAATAGATCTTCTAAATCTCTCTGATTTCTGTTCCTCATATAATAGTCTGATTCAATTGTACCCAGGCTTCTTTTTTTCTTCTGCTGCCCTCAGATCTGCCTTCCCATCACTGCTGCTCCTGCTGTTCTCTTTTAACTGGTCTGCTCTCGGTTTAAAAACCACACACTTGCCCTCAGCTGTTGAATTCGATCTCAGGAGCCGCTGGTGTTTCTGAGTGGGCAGCAGAACCTTTAAAATTTGTGACCTGAAGTTCACGAGACTGGTTTTGAATTGGTGTTAGTTTTAATTTGTCATTCCAACCTCGTGCGTCTGAAGCATCGTGAGTCAGTGTCCTTTTAAAGGCTGGCAATGTCCAGAAGAGGGATTGCTTTCCAGCAGCCAGAGGAACAATCTGAAGTCTCTAGTGCTTTATTTTAGACTCGATGCAGCTTTGCTCTGACAAACGCAGTGTCATGGGACTCGGAAGGAGGGTGTCTCAAATCATAGTCACAAGCAGGGCACTGACCTTCCTGGCTAAGATTTGCAGAATCTCTTGAGTGGGGGGTGTTGGATTGATTTTTTTGTTTGTTTGGTTCGTTGGTTTTTCCCCTCTAGTGGCTTTTGTGACTCTTGGGGACGCTGATAACTTGCTTTCCTTGCAGCGGTGGTCCGGGCTTTCCGGGACCTGGCTTGGCTGTGTCCCCAGTGCACGGATGCCGTGTGCCAGGCACTGCCTGGCTGTGAGGACATCATCCAGGACAGCGAGGTGAGGGGCCAGTGCCTGAGGATGAGCTCACAGTAACTGTTTGGTAAAAGTCAGAAATCTTCAGCCATGCTCTCTCAATCTCTGTATTTCATGCCAGCACCATCTTCCTGGCACACAGCACCCGTTTGCTGTTGTTTTCTGTGGTTCCTTCAGGGCAAGCAAGCGCTGATCTGGCTCCTGGGCATGCACGGGGAGAAGGTCCCCAATGCTCCCTATGTTTTGGAGGAGTTTGTGGAGAATGTGAAGTCAGAGGTGTTCCCAGCAGTGAAGATGGAGCTCCTGACGGCGCTGATGCGACTGTTCCTGTCCCGTCCTGCCGAGTGCCAGGACATGCTGGGCAGGCTGCTCTACTACTGCATAGGTGGGTTCCCTGCCTTCCGTTCCACTGAGGCTGTGGCATGGGGTTTTGGGGACCTGTCCCCAGTCCAGGGATGCCATGTCAGCATCCTGGCTCTGAGGAGACCATCCAGGACAGCAGGATAAGGTGGCTTTATGCCTTAGGCTGCATAAAATCCAAGAATGGTTTGGGTTGGAGGAGGCCAAATCTCATCCAGTTCCACAACCTCCCATGGGCAGGGACACCTTTCACCAGCCCAGGTTGCTCCGAGCCCCGTCCAGGCTGGCCTTGGACACTTCCAGGGATGGGGCAGCCACAGCTTCTCTGGGCAACCTGTGCCAGGGTCTCACCACCCTCTGAGTAAAGAATTTCTTCCCCATATCCCACCTAACCCTGCCCTCTGTCAGTTAAAAACATTCCCCCTTGTCCTGTCACCATCTGCCTGTGGACAGGCTTACACTGTATCCCTGAACATCCCTGTTTTTAGTAATCAAGGGTTAGTACTCTGGGGAAATCTGGGCGATAGAATTATCCATAATTTCCATCTCTCTGATCCCCAGAGGAGGAGATGGACATGGCAGTGAGAGACCGAGGATTGTTCTACTACCGCCTTCTGCAGGCTGGGGTGGAAGAAGTGAAACGGATCCTGTGTAGCCCCAAGTCTGACCCTTCTCTGGGGCTCCTGGGGAACCAAACCAAGCAACCTGTGAATGATTGGGCTTGGGAGTTCAACACTCTCATCCCAGTTTATGGCAGAGAACGCTGGGCGCTCATCACTGCTCACCAGCCTGTGGAACCCTCCTACTCTGGTCCTCCTTGTACTGACTCCAGGAGCAGAGACACAGGTAACCTGCCCCACCTTCCTCTGGGATTCATCTTCCCCTTGTCAGTAGATCACAGAGTTGTGGAAACACAGGATGGTTTGGGTGGGAAGGGACCATAAAGCTCATCTCATTCCACCCCCTGCCATGGGCAGGGACACCGTCCACTCTCCCAGGTTGCTCCAAGCCCTGTCCAACCTGGCCTTTGTGGATCTGTGAGCTGCACCTGACAAGTTTGTGGTTTCCTTTCAGAGTCACTGATTTCTGAGGGAAATAAAGAAGTCCTCAAGGTTGAGCCCAACACAGGCAACCTGAGCCTGATTCCTGATGCTTCCCTGACTGCAGAACAGTTTGAGAAGACCTGGCTGAGCTTGGACACGAGCTGCCACCTCTCCCTGCCCTGGTGTGGGCCTGTCCCTCCAGACACCATACAGACAGCCCTTCATGTTGTCCACATCCAGACTATTGCCATGAGCAAAGCGGGTGCCCAGCCCTGGAAAGCTTATCTGAGCGCTCAGGATGACACAGGCTGCATCTTCCTCACAGAGCTCCTGCTCCAGGTGGCAGATTCGGAGCTGCAGGTGTCTGTGAAGCAGAGTGAGGCAAAGCCAGAGGCACTGCAGAGCTTCATCTCGGCCTTGAGGACAGTCCTGGAGGCCGTGGCTGGACTGGTGTCCTGACTGGTCCCTGCTCCCAGCAGGATGCCTGCTCAGGCCACAGGAAAAGTTGATTTCTCTGGCTTTATTTGCCACGCCTGATGCTGGTGTGGTACTTTTAAACTGCAGGAGTGCTGGCAGCCCTTTCCTGGGCCTAGGGAGCACGTGTGGTGTGGGGGGAGCTGCAGCTGGAGCTGGTGAGGGGTCTGCCCTCCCCCTGGGCTGGGGAAGGGACAGGGTCATTCTGGAGTGAGTCACACAGCTCACCAGTGGTGGTTGTCATGAGACACCAACGTCACTGGTGGAACCAGAATTGAGCAGAATTCAGGGATGTGTTCTGGAGAGTTTTCTTCCCTGAGAATTATAAATAATTCAACAAACAGTTCAGAGGCACCAGGACTCTTCTGTTTATCTCACCTTAAGAGGAATGAAGAGAGGAGTGTTTTATTCTTGGCTCCCTTTGCATGTGATTTAGTTTTCTGTCTGATAGAAGGATTTTGAGGGGTGAGCAGAGCTCTGCTGTGTCAGAGATGGGTAGACAGGGTACATCCTGCTCACTGGAACCAGCATGTTTCACTTGCAAGAGAAAGAAGTTGAAATGTGTTACCGAGGTCATGAATTGCCCTCTCTGAAGTTCCCCCTGTGCTCTTGCCATACTGAAGAGACTCCTTGGCACAAGGGTGATGCACACAGGTGAGGCCCAGGTTACTCTGACAGGGCTTTGTGGTACTATGTAGTGAGCACAGGCTTCTTTAACCCTGCTCTGTAAGATTTCTTGTAATTCTGAATTTCTTTTGTGACTGTGTTGTCCTTTCAAATCACAGTATGCCTTCCATGCACTTCGCTGTTAAACAGCACGTTTTAGAATTTAATTCTGATTTTCCTAATAAAAGTGTGAACCATTCTCGGCTGATTTCTGGAGTATTTGTTACTTCAACTCAGATGTGCAGGATGGAGGCGTCTGATCACTGCTGTGGACCCACGCAGAACTCCAGTCCAGCTCCTGCCTCTGTCCAGCAGGGCTTTTCTCTCTGAACTTCCTTGAAGCAAAGCTTTAAGGAGCAATTGGGCAATGATTAATTTCAGTCTCATTTGCCAAATTACTGTAACTCAAAGGGAGATCAAAGTCAGCTGTAGCAGAGCTCCTGTTAACAGTTCCCACAATGTTGTGTCCTTGTCCTTAGGGAGAGCTGCACTGGACCATTGGAATGATGCAGTTTGCAGCAACAAAATAGGTGATAATTGTTGGCAATCCACCCTTTACCCTGCTGTGACTCGACAAACTCTGGTCTCTGGGAAGGGACTTGGAGCTTCCAGCCTTTCATCCAGACCCCTTTCTTGATGAAGGAACAGGTCCCTTCCCACCCAAACCATTCTATGCTCTGGGATCTGTGTGCTGTATGTCCATCAGGGCTCCTGGCTCCTCCTGGAAACTACTTTCCTCTTCCCTCAAGGCAAACCCTGTTTATGATTCTAAGCTAAAAGGGGAACTGTGGATTTTCCATGCTGTTTTAGGGACTCTTCCAGTCACAGCACCTTCCAGGTTTGACGCCTATTTCAGCGAAGTGCAGCCCCCCAGGACATGGGTGATCTGCAGCTGCCCCCTGTGCTTGCCCTGGACCCCTGGCAGCGATGGCTGGATGTGGTGCTCAAGGAATTGGGATGATGGGGTGCTCGGAGGGGTCTCCAAGGTGGCACAGTGCACACCCTGGGGACTCGTGCCCCGCTCTCTGTGCCCGCCCTGCTGCGGGACCCCACATCAAGTGTGCGTGGTTTTAAAAGAGGGCGCCAGGGCCCCGTGCTGGGTGGTTTGTTGTGTTATTTGCCCGCGGTATCTGCTACGTACTAATTTCCTCTCAGGCTGGTGGTGAAGTCAGTAAACCACAGCCCCGTGCTGTGCTCCCGGCCGGCGCCTCCCGCTGCGCACGCACTTGACATGTCCCTTCCCAGCAGGGCCAGGCCAGGCACGCTCCGTCCCCAGCACCATGGACCAAAGGGAGATCCTGCTACAGAACCTGGAAAGGGCCCAAGGCAAGAAGCTCAACCAAGGGGAGTTTGCAGAGGAGTTTTTGGTAAGTTCCCTCCGTGAGGCTCCGCTCGGTGTTTCTGCTCGCTTTGAAGGGAACCTCTCAGCCACAGGGGCAAGATCTGCATGTGACACTGAGATTTTCTAGGGGGTTTATAACAAAAAGTCACCCAGGAGTTAGTTGGGCTAAAAGGAATGTAAAGACAGAAGAGGAGTTTAATAGTTTGCCTTTGAAATTGTTTGCTTTTTAGCTAATTACCCGAGTGCTTCCTGTTTTCTGCTTTGTGAATGCACTTGTCAAGGCACAGTTTCACTTTGCCTGGTAACAGAACAGGGGAACAGGGAGGAATATGGACCCTCTGCCCCTTCTCCCCATTGCAACCTGTTGTACCTGTGACACTTGTGTTCCTGCCAGGGATCTCCAAAGCTCCTTGGATTGGCTTTTCCTTTTTCCGATAGAGCACAGGTTGCCCAGAGCAGCTGTGGATGTCCAGTCCCTGGAAGTGTCCAAGGCCAGGTTGGACGGGGCTTGGAGCAACCTGGGCTGGTGGAAGGTGTCCCTACCCATGGCAGGGGTTGTGGAATGAGATGATCTTTAAGATCCCTTCCCACCCAAACCATTTTGTGGTCTGGGATCTCTGTGCTGCATGTCCAGCAGTGCTCCTGGCCCCTCCTGGAAACTATTTCTTGTTCCCTCAAAGCGAAATCTGCAAAAAGTGGTGCTGATGGCTCCCACCACTCCCTGCATTCTGTTGTGCCCAGCTAGTTCAGATCTGCGCAGTGCCCTGAATTTTTGAGCTCTCTGACATCTTTTTATTTGTTGGGGTGCCAGGGGTGAGGCTCAGATGGCAATGCACCATCTTAGAGCTAAACCTGGTGGCTGGTGAGGGCTCTTGGTGTGTCAGCTGGAGGCAGGTGGCTCTGGCAGGCTCTCTGGGCTGCTCTAAGAGGCAACAACATTGCCCAGCTTTAACAGACGTAGGGAAGGGTAAAGCTGGTACCTCTGTGAGATCTGAGACATGTCAAACACCAGACTAAGCCCTGGTTGTGGTGGCAGGCTCCGGGAAGGCACAGGGGTTACTGATGGGTCCCCACGAGATCCAGCCCTGCTTTGTTGTACCAGCCACGTCTGGCACTTCAAACACTTGGGAAAAGCTGAGTGCTTGGTTTCCAGGTGTCTGGGGTAGAGGGAAGTGATTAATCTGAGCCTGCAGTGACAGCCTGTTGTTCCATGGAACAAAGCGCTGTCACAGGCGGCTGAATTTCCCCTCTCACTGACGGGCTGTTCTTTGTGTGTGAGGCAGCAAGCTCTGAGCCCTGGTGCATAAACTGGCTCCAGCAGCCAAATGTATTCATTTCTGACCAAAAAGGCAGGTAGAAGTGGTCAAGGCTGCATTTCCTCCTGTATGGGATAAGATCTTCCCAGCGTGACCCGAGTTGCCGCCACTTTTGCAAGGCAGAGGCCTTTCCAGGAGATTGTGCTGGCTTGTGTTTCCAGACTAGATAGGAATTGTTCAGTGCCATTTCCCTATCCTAATTCCTGCCCTCTCCTTGTGTGACCAAGCATTTGTACATGCAAACTGTGGTGGTGTTACCATAAATTACAGGGGGTTTGTTCACATCCCCTTTTCCTGTTTGTGCAGTCTCACAGATGGAGTTTGATCCTTACTGCTCTACACACTGAAACAGTTTCCCCAGGGCAGTGGTCACAGCCCCAAGGCTGGCAGAGCTCAAGGAATGTTTGGACAGCACTCTCAGGCACAGGGTGGGATTTTGGGATGTCCTTTGCAAGGCCAGGAGTTGGACTTAATGATCCCTGTGGGTCCCTTCCAAGTCAGGACACTCCGTGATTCCATGATTCTGTGATTCTCACTTGCTTTCCCATATTGTAGGCATTTCCCAAGTGGTTTTATGTCAGGTTATTCAGGGACAGAAAAGTAAGATGATTCAGGGCCTCAGGTCTGGGAACCCCATGTTCTTAATTAATAGAGGCTGGACACGTGGACTGTTCTGGGCCTCCTGTACCTTCTCCCTGACTCATTCCATCAGGTCTGTGAGATGTGAATCCTGGGGTCTTGTGGCTGAATTGAGTGTTTTAAAACTGCTGTTTAAAGTTAAAAAACAGCACTTCTGACTTAGACAAAAAAACATGAAAGAAAAAATACAGCAAGGCTGGTGCTTCTGAAGTTGATAGTAATGAGCAGTGTGTGTTACTTAGAAGCTGATGGCAGTGAAATAAAATTACATCATTTGTCAGGAGAAAGATATTTCAACTCTCTGTGAGTGCTTTATCCTGGAAATGAGAGAGAGGAGAGATTTGCAGCCCTAAGGCTCTGTCCCAGGACTCCTTCTCCCCGCTCTCTCATCAGTCCATGTCGTTACTCTGCTCTGATTGCTTGTGCTCCCTTAGTGTTTGCAGCCATGGACGGGGGCATCTTTACCAAAGTGAGAAAAATCAAACAATTTATCTGTCCTTTCTGATATCGTTTGTTCAAGGTGGTTTACCAGTGTCACTCCTCTTATCTGGGTGCTCTTGTACTGAGAGTAATTCCCCCGTGTCTCACTTGTGAGGGCGATGCTTTGTTGTCACTTCAGGAGCCGACGTGTGGGCACTGCCTCAGCACACACTTTCCATTCTTCAGAAGGCCTGTGCTGGGGCTCTCAGGTGGTTCTGTCTCTGTTCTTACTCTGAGTATCTCGAGAAAAACCACTCAGGAGAGAATTAATGGTGCCGACCTCGCTTTGTGGCAGCAAACCTGACCCCTGGAGACCTTCACGCGCGCTCTCTAGTAGTGGTGCTGGATGTAACACCTCTGCTGTCATTTGTTCCATTCCTTTATCACAGAAGCTGAAAAGGCAGGCAACAAAGTACAAGCTGGATAAAATCTACCCCACGGCAGCGGCTGAGCAACCAGAGAATGTCAAGAAGAACAGATACAAGGACATCTTACCTTGTAGGTTGGAAATGGCACACTTTTCTGTTCAGCCTTTTGTTTTTCCAGCTCAGGCGTGTTCTCATCCTCCAGTACCCTCCTGCACAGTTGTTGTATGGGAGCATCTCACTGCTGTCTCTTGGCCTTGAATCCTGCTGTTCAGATTTAAGGCTTTGGCTGCTGCAGTCCATGCTCTGTAAGACTTTGGCACACATTGATGCTCTCGGGCACACCATGTGATTTTGGGGTTGTCCTGTGCAGGGCCAGGGGTTGGACTTGATGATCCTTGGGGGTCTCTCACAGCTCAGGATGTTCTATGATTCTGTGATATTTTTACAGACAGAAGAACTGCTGTTCTTTAGGAAATACACCCCTCAGTGATTTTCCTTGCAAGCTTTCTGGGTTAGCATTTGCCAGCACTGGTTTTCCAAGGCTTTCTAGAAAATGGCTTAGGACAAAGATGTCTCCCTGATGTACAGGCAAAACCTGCTGTGGCTTGTTCTGGCTTCATGTAGTGGTCTCCAAAGGACAGGCTGTCCCAGGATCAGAGCAAACTGTCCCTTTCATCCATCCTATCTTGGGAAAAAAAAAAATCAGACAATCATTAAGGTTGGAAAAGACCTCCAAGATCATCAAGTCCAACCTTTGAACGGTGGTATCTAACCCCACAGACTTGGTTTGAGAGTGTCAGGTGGAGTGCTGGGTGATTTTAGGCTTGGGTTGCTGGACAGTCAGAGGGGTCAGTGTTGCACTGGGGTAGTGGCAGCAGCAGCAGCTCTCCCCTAAGCCCTCACCCCCACCCCAAAAGGAGCTTGTCCACGCGCTGCGTGTGTAGGCAGCTCTGGGCAGGGCTGTGGGGAGGTGTGGGAGGGGACACCCACACTGCTTGTGTGTGTCCTGCACAGCCACTCACTCGCTCTGGGATGAGCTCTCCGGTGTCAGTGCTTCTCCAAAGCACCGTGTGCTGCACCCCGAGGAGCTCAGCGTGACACACAGACACTGACTGCTGCTGCTTCTGCTTTTGTGCCTGCAGTCGACCACAGCAGAGTGGAGTTGTCCCTGATTACATCCGACGCAGACTCCCATTACATCAATGCCAACTTCATCAAGGTATTGCCTCTCCCGTGGTGTTTTGCCCTGCAAAGGTGTTTGTGGGGCCACCTCGCTGAGCTGTGCCAGGAGGAGCAGGTCGGGGGCTCTGCTCAGCGAAAGGGCTCTGCAGGACTTTCTGGGCTGGGCTCGAGGATGGCTGGTGTAAGGAGACGTGTACGGCCAGTGAGCCCTCCAAAAAACACCCCGTGCAGCACAGAGCCACCGGGCTACAGGGCAAGGGGACGTGTGCTTGCACTGGTGGAACAGGTTGTGGTTCACAGCCCCGACTTCCTCGTCGGCGTTGCTGCCTTGGGTGGGTGACAGTGGTGCAAAACTGCCTGTGGCCAGAGTCGCCTTGGCTGACACCAGAGCAGAGGCAGGAAGCCTTGCTCTGCTCTGCAGCACGGCTGCGACCCGCTGCAGGGACCAGCAACAGGGCAGGTCAGCGTGGGCTGGCTCTCCATCAGGAGCTCTCCCGTGCCTTTGGGACCCTTCTCTGATTGAAAGATGGACAGATATGGATAGATATGGAGAGATATGGATAGATAGATAGATAATTAGATAGATAGATAGATAGATAGATAGATAGATAGATAGATAGATAGATAGATATAGATTAGATAGATAGATATAGATTAGATAGATAGATAAATATAGATTAGATAGATAGATAAATATAGATTAGATAGATAGATATAGATTAGATAGATAGATAGAGATAGATTAGATAGATAGATAGAGATAGATTAGATAGATAGATAGATAGATTAGATAGATAGATAGATTAGATAGATAGATAGATAGATAGATAGATAGATAGATAGATAGATAGATAGATAGATAGATAGATAGATAGATAGATAGCCTTCATTCTCCACAGCAGTGACCCAGGGATCTGTGCAACCCATCTGGAGAAGAACAAACGTTCCCAACCCTTGCCAACACACCTTCATGGTTCATTCTTTGGCATCAGCTGTGGCCACATCACCTCCAACCTCCCAGATGCACTGCAAGAGCTGGTGGTGGTCTCCAGGAGCTGCTCAAACCCAGCTCCCTGGCCTGGCCCTTCCTTTGGGAGGTTTGCACACTGCTGCTTGATTTAGTGCCTAAAACTCAGTCATATGACAGTCCTTCTAAATCCTTAATGGGCTCATTGGATAAGATCAGATTCAGAGGCAGGAATGACTTTGTTTCTGCTGCTGAACTGTGCACAGATGTGTCCATGTCTGGTTTGAATGTTCCAGGGTGTCTATGGGCCAAGAGCGTACATTGCAACCCAGGGTCCTCTCCCCACTACTGTCACTGACTTTTGGAGGATGATTTGGGAGTATGAAGTCCTGGTAAGGTGCAGATTTATATTAAAATATAAAGTTTATATGTTTGGGGGGATTTTTTTTTTTTTTTAAAGAAACATTGTCCATACAGGCAGAAGTCCTTTGTGAGTCAGAGAGAGTGTCAGGGTTTTACTCCAGATGTTGTGTGTGCCCCAGATCCCTCCCATCAGCCTCCCCTGCCAGGAGTCTGCTGGTGGCTGTCTCTGCCCTTGGGCTCTGGGTGGGAAGGTCCTTGTGCCCGGGCTGTGGGTGATGGTCCCTGTTTTGCAGTCGTGGCTCAGGGGAAAGCAGCCCACAAAACCTCCTCGTCTCTCATGAGGACCTGCAAGCGATGAGTTTGATTTCCCTGCCTGGATAAGGAACTCGTGTTCAGGCTTTTCTGATGAACCTTCTTTCTGCAGGTCGTGGTCATGGCTTGCATGGAGTTTGAAATGGGGAAGGTGAGTGGTGTGCCTGAGGTGGCCTCTGCTGTGACAGGGCCAGGGCAGGGTGAGAGGGGCAGCTTTTTATTAAACCTCGTTTGTGACAGCAAGTTTCTGTTTGATAGGAGCTGCTTTCTGAGTCTCCCCCTGCAAATGGTCTAGTGGGAGGTGTCCCTGCCCACGGCAGGGGGTTGGAACCAGATGATCTTTAAGGTCCCTTCCCACCCAAACCATTCTGTGACTCTTAAGTGAAATTCTTAAGCTGTTTCCAGTAGCATTAAGAGCCTCTCTGGAAAGGCAAAACCAGCAGTGGTGGCTCCATTGGGAAGGGGAGGCTGGAGCTGACCAGCAGCGTGAATTTTCTCCTGCAGACTGAGACAGGAGCATGGCTGGGCCAGTGGGGAATAACCAAACACGTCCTCTTCTCCCAACAGAAGAAGTGTGAGAGGTACTGGGCAGAGGTGGACGGCCCCCCCCTGCACTGTGGGCCCTTCTCCATCACCTGTGTGAGTGCAGCCCCCCCAGCACCGTGTCCTGTCCCATCACCTGCACCAGAACCCCTTGGCAACCACTGGAGATGTGACTCTGACTTCTCGTTCTGCAGGAAGTTGAGGAGAAGAGGAATGAGTACGTGATTAGGACTTTGAAGGTGACCTTCAACGGGGTAAGTAGGAAAGGTCAAGGCAGAAAGTGCATCTTGGGTGGCTTTATTATATGAATAATATATTCAGGTACGGTACATTTTGTGCAGAAAATTTTACTCTGGTCAGGCTGCTGATTTAGATTTGGCAGTAGTTCAGGGGGCAAAGAAAGTGAAAAAAGTGGTTAACTCAAACCCCGGCTTCTGAAGCTGTTTGTCAGTTGTGGCCATCAGACCCTGGATAAGTGAAGCCAACAGGTAATGTCAAGAATGTCATAAAATGCCTTCTGCACCAAAACCAGCTGCAAACTACTCCTCTGCCCTTTGCCTGCTGATGCAGACAGGACCTGCAGATGTCTGCAGCAATCCAGCTTCCCCTTGCCACGCCAGCATCCCTGTCTGTGCCTGCGGGAGCTGTGGCAGCATCCCCTCAGCGGCACGGGCCGGCCCAGCCCCTGCCAGCTCTCTCCTCTTGCAGGTCACCCGCCCCGTCCACCAGTTCCACTACAAAAACTGGCCAGACCACCACGTCCCCTCCTCCATCGACCCCATCCTGGAGCTCGTCAGGGAGATTCGCTGCTACCAGCCAGATGACGCTGTCCCTGTCTGCATCCACTGCAGGTGGGTGAGGTGGCTACCACTGGGGGAGGGCTGCTGGCCCCCTGGGACCCCGGGCTCCTGCTTCCCAGGTGGCCACAGGGGGTAGCAGCTGGCCAAGCCCTCAGCCCAGCTGCTCCTTTGGGAAGCCCTGAGGCAAAGGGGTCCTCTGAGGACAGCTGGCGTGGCCAGGTGACAGGGAAGGAGACAGGTAGCAGCAGGCCAGCAATAGAATCATGGAATCATGGTGTTGTTTAGTTTGGAAAAGACCTTTAAAATGAACAAGCCCAGCCATTAACCCAACACTGCCAAGGCCACCACTAATCCACGTCCTCACATCTACACGTCTTTTAAATCCCTGCCGGGGATGTGACTTCACCACTGCCCTGGGCAGCCTGTGCCAGGGCTGGACAACCCTCTTGGTGAAGAAAGCTTTCCTAACACCCAATCTAAACCTCCAACCTGAGGCTTTTTCCTCTTGTCCTGTCACTTGTTACTTGGAGAAGAGACTGACCCCCAGCTGGCTGCAACCTCCTTGTGGTTGTGGAGAGTGAGAAGCTCCAGTTAAGAGACCACCAGCACTGGGCATGTCCATGTGTGGCTGGTCACCACAGGGGGACTGAGAACTGTTTTCAGGGGACAAGCTGTGCCTCCCAACCTGCAGCAAGGCTGGGGGCAGGCGGAGCCCTGCATGGGGTGAAGCTCAGCAGGGCCATCGTGCAGGTCTGCACCTTCTGCTGTGTGGGACAGGAGGGTCACAGGTGGCTGTGGGTCTTCTCCAAATGTCCCTGTCAGAAAGCACAGGGTGCTCCCTGTGACGTGCTGTGGCTGTCGTTGCAGTGCTGGCTGTGGCAGGACGGGCGTCATCTGCGCCATCGACTACACCCAGAAGCTGCTGAAGGACGGGGTGAGTGCCAGCCCTCGGCTCCTTCGGATGGCACCTGCACCCCCCTGGCTCTCCCTCACCTTCCCCGTCCCTTTCACCCCCTCTGGCTGCATGTTTCAGGTGACAGCCATGAACACAGGCTCCCTGCAGCCTGAGGGGAGGGCAGCAGTGGCCAAACTGATACTCCATTCCCATTTCCCAGACTGTGCTGCTTCTCCTCTTCAGGCTCTGCCGTTGCTCCTGCCCCATCCCGATGGGACAGCATCACATCAATGGGGCAGAATCCCCCCTCCATTGCTCCCTCTGGCCGGACCTTCACCTCCCAGCACTTGGCTCTGCTCTGACCTTCACTCTTCAATATGACTTCAGTGTCTCTGTTGTCTCTCTGCACTTACACATCAGATACCCAGTGTTTCCAAACTAACACCTTGTTTCACTCTGACTCTCCAATTTGGGTGTAGGGGCAGTAATCCCTGGCCCTGGGGCAGGTTGCTGGGACTCAGAGTAGGGGCTTCTGTGTTCTGCTCCACAGTTCCCTAAACCCACCCATCTGGGTTTCGTGTCCTTCATGCTCTCTCCATAGATGTTACCAGGACTGTTATAAAAGGGTATTTTCTGTGGAGTGTGAGACAGGAGGGAAAAGGCTTGTAATAAGAAATAGCTCTTTAAGCAGGCTCTTTGTTAGAAATCCTTGCAATTGGAGGCCTGCATTTCAGACGCTGCTCTAAACTGCATCATGACTTAGAATCTGCTTGGAATTAGACCTGTCTGTAATTTTTGTCAGAGAAATCATAGAAATCATGGGAATGACTTGGGTTGGAAGGGACACTAAAGCCCATCTTGTTCTCCCCCCTTCCTCTAGCCCAGGTTGCTCCAAGCCCCGTCCAACCTGGCCTTGGACACTTCCAGGGATGGGGCAGCCACAGCTTGTCTGGACAACCTGTGCCAGGGCCTCCCCACCCTCGGAGGGAAGGATTTCTTCCCAGAATTTAATCTGAATTTCTCCTCTTTTAATTTAAAACCATTTCATCTTCTCCCTTTCTCGCAAGATCGTGCCAGTGAACTTCAGTGTTTTCAGCCTGGTCCAGGAAATGCGCACGCAAAGGCCCTGCATTGTGCAGACCAAGGTACGTTTGGGAAATCTCACCGGCTGCTCTGTCCCCCAATCCTGGGATCTCAGCTTTTCCCCGGGAGGGCTCACAGCACGGGAACCCGGAGAGGTTGTGCTGGTGGGAGCTGGGGTGTGAAGATGTTCTGCAAAGTCCCTTTTCCGAACAGAGCGGTGATTTTTCACAGAAACTAATTTGGCTGCTGACCATTTCCTCGTAGGCAGCTGGGACAGTGCTTGCAGTGTGACTTATTGAACGCTTACACTGTGAAAAGAGGCACTGTCCAGGAAATAAAGTGGGAACTTTTCTTGGCTGAGACAGCCTGAAGGGGAAGCTCGATGCAGAACAGCATTGTTTGTGCACCCAAAAACCCCCAAATGCTTCAGTCTGAGCCCTGTGAGAGTTGTGGCTTCTGCCTCTTCTGAGAATTCACAACCCGCCAACCGACAGGAAAGTGGCAGCTTCTCTCAGGGCTGATGTTTCATTCGGGCAGAGGTGACCATTTACAGGGACCTCATGCTTATTTGCCTGGAATTTGTTTATTTGTCTGGAATGCAGGAGCAGTATGAGCTGGTTTACGATGTGGTGATTGAGCTCTTCAGAAGGCGGATTAAAGCACTCAGTGCCCAGGAAGATTCTGCTGATTCCCAGGTAAAAGTCCCAGGACAAACAGCCTGCCTCTGGCAGCCAGCTCTAGTCTTGATTCCTGCTGCAGACCTGGGATCAATCCCCGTGTTTTTCGCTCCCCTTGATGCTCAAGTTGAGTCTCTTTTGAAGCTGACCCATGAGAATCCAGCTCTGAACGTGCAACGCTTATCACAAACAGCACCTACATTTTTCTCTGGTCCCCAAACCATTTTATATTTTCTATATACTTTCATAATTGCTTGGTGTCACAAGTGGATAGAAAACCACCAGCTTTCCACACTAGTGCCTGATTTCCATGGGGATGTGCCAGTGGAACTTGTCTTCATGAAGCGTTTCCAAGCAACAGCGTGACTTCAGTCCAGGTTGGGAAGGTCCAGGTTGGGAAGGTTGGGAACACAAGGTGGCGTGGCTGAAAGTGTTACCTGGTGGTGTTCTAGGGAGGCAATCAGCACTACAGGCTGTCTGTGGGAGAGAGGAGGGTAAAATATCTTGTGAAAAAAACATGGCAAAGTCTTTCCAATCCGCTACACCTCCAAGGAGAAATAATGTGGTCTTGGTATGAAGTTGCATATCAACAGGAATATCCAAAACATCCCTGGTTAAGCTTTTCTTTGCTCTTGCTGTTCTGTGGCTGCTGGAATGAGCCTCCCTGTTCCTGTGTAGCTGTTTGAATGCCGATGAAGTAGATGCACTGATGTTCTGTGAGCTCATCTGCTCAGAGCCTTTTATCTAAAGAATTGGGAAGAGGATCCTGCGATGGGATTCCTGCCTCAGTTTTGCCATAGGATTTGCAGGATGTCCCAAGTCAGAGCTGAGTGAGAAAAGAGCTGGAAAACCCCTTTTTTCGTGTGTGTGTTGTGGACAGTCTGTGAGCAGAAGAGATGCAGGAATGGGCTGACATAAAATGCAGAGAACGTTTCAAGTCCGGATGTGGTTTTGCAGCTCCTGCCCAAACCTCTCACCCCCTCCAAACTCCCCATCCTCTGAGGACACTGGGGATGGCCATGAGCTGGTGTCATGGATGAAACCAGCACCCAGCTTGCCCAGTCACATGGGCTCCTGAAGGCAGAGAACTGGGCACAGCTGGATGGTTGTAGGGTTCATTGTACCCTCACTCCAAACTGCTCTTCAGGAGGTTCTGTCTGCAGTTTTCAGCTCCAACTCAGGTGTTTTCAAGTGGGTGCTTGTCACTTCCCAATTGCATTAATAACTAGAAGTAGTTGGCACAAATTGCAGCTCCTGAAGCACCATGTTGGTATTCTTTGCATTCTCCCTCCTCACTCTTGTTTCCCAAACTTTCCTTTCCCTAGGTACGAGCAAGGCCTCCTGTGGCCAAGCCACTCCTGACTCCAGTGGAAGACATTTATGGTCTGAGTTTACTCACCTGGTAAGACCACAGCTCCACCATCCCTGGTTTTTCTGAGCACTCCATGGCTTTGTCTCCACGTCTCGGTGCTTTGTTGCAGCTCAGAGCGAGAGGAGCGGGATGTGCACCAACATCTTCCTCCAGTGGCACGAAGCAAAGCGTCCCTGCCATCTCCGTGTGCCCCGGGAGCACAGGACAGCTCTAACCACGGAGTCCCCCCCATCAGACAGGCCTTCTCCTCTGGTGCTCTGAACTTCATCAGCTGCAGGAAGGCGGCTGCTGCCGAGCGATGCGGGGCTGGGGACGCCCCTCGGAAACGCCGCAGCTGGGAGCTGGACCTGGAGCCCAAGGGAGCAGGAGGGAGGGGGCCTGGTGGCAGAGCACCTCTGACATGGACTGCATCGAACCCTTTGGTGCTGGGGCAGCAGGGAGAAGACCGGGAATGGGATGGAAGGGGTGCCAAGCCCGTTTGGGGTTCACAGTGGCCGAACGCTGGTCACTCAAGCTTCCAGGATGGATTTTCCCCTGTGGACCTGAACCCCTCCAGACGAGAAGCAGATGGCCCCCCAAGCCAGAGGAGCCATGGGCAATGCCCTTACCATTATCTCTGCTCAGCAGAAGATCCCTACTTCTCGTCACTCTCTCCAGACGGCCCCGTGTCCCCAGTGTTCTCCGAGGGCTTTGTGGAGGGGCAGGAGGAGCTTCTTCCTTCTTGTGCTGCCAGTGCCCCACTGCAACCCACCACACCCAGCTCCCCACTGTCCCACCACGCTCCCCTGGACGAGGAGAGGATGTCCCCAGCAGGTAAGTGCTGCAGGGCCGGGACACACGGGGCTGGATCACTCTGGATTGCTGGAGGGAGCAGATGGTGTGTTTTTTTTGGTGTCCAGGCAGGGCTGTAGCTGCTCCTCAGGACTGTGCTCCCATGGGGGAACAGCTGGTTTCATCCTCACACTCTTTTCATCCTGCCTTAATTTTTTTCCCATAAAACAACATTTTTGGAGCAGCACGATTTTGGGGTTTGCATTAATACACAGTGGTTCAGAGCAGCTGTGTAATGCAAACCTTGGAACAGCTCTCACGGGGAAGCAGGGGCTGGTGCCGACCAATTCTTACGACAAAAAAGCATTCAGAAAGCTCCCAGATGTGGTTTTCTCTGAGGGTGGAGTTTCCAGGTCAAAACGTGCTGCTTTCTGCAAAATGTCTTGCAGGGGGACACTGAAATCTTAGTGAGACTGAGAGAACCAGGACTTCAGAGCCCCGAGCAACCTCATCTAGTGGGTGACGCCCCCACCCATGGCAGGGGCTTGGAATCGGATGGTTTTTAAGGTCCCTTCCAACCCAAACCATTCTATGATTTTATGATTCAACATAAGTGTTTTGCCCAGATCTTGTGACCTTAAAACCATCATTCTCCACGTGAGAAAGGTGGAATTATTCCTTGGCCCATTCAGACACTTCCTTTTGTCCGCAGCTTTGGCCTTTGCTCTGCTTTGTCCTGCTCAGGCCCTTCAGCATTCAAAGTCACAAAAACATGCTCGTTACCCAGGTGCTCTTGGGAAGTCCTGGGAGCTGCAGCACGAGCCAAGCAGCAGCAGTACCACCAGCTGCTCATCATCTTGCCCAGTCCAGTGGGAATTCTGCTGCCAGCTCTGCTGGAGGTCCGTCCCTGAGGCCACGTGGCTGGTCAATTGGTGCTGAGAACTATCTGGATTTTTAAACAGTTCAGAGGTGTTTAACCATCACCTCTGGTGCGTGGCAGGGCAGGAGCAGCGCCATGCCACGCAGGTAACCTGTCCATGTCTCTCCATGCAGGTAACCCATCCGTGTCTTTCCAATTACCCACCCTGCCACAGCCAGATGACGATGACGATCCCCCACCCCTGCCCCAGCGCACCCCCGAGTCCTTTATTGTGGCCAACGAGCCGGGTAAGTGCATCCAACAGTGTGAAATGTGGAGCACTGGGGCACCATCCAGGATTTGTTGTTCCGCAGCGTCCGGCAGTGGCTGTGCTCCAGCTGGCTGGGATGGGAAATGACCTCTCCCGTGTTCAATTGCTTCTAGGACAATTTCCTCTGGCCACTTCTGATTTTCAGCTTCCAGACAGAAACCCAAATATCGGAACCTCTTGGGAGTGGAGCGGCGAGACTTGCTCAGAGGGGCTTCGTGACTCTGTGAGCCTGAGACCATGTAAGGTAAGTAAGTGGCTTCTTATCTCTTCTCCAGCACCATCCCTGTGCCATTTTCCTTATCATGTTTCCTTCTGTGAGGAAGACCCTAGCTTTGCCACTTTGTACTTTCCATAAATTATTTTGCAGAATCCCAGAATGGTTTGGGTGGGAAGGGATCTCATCCCACCCCCTGCCATGGTTCCACTAGCCCAGGTTGCTCCAAGCCCCACCCAACCTGGCGCCGGACACTTGCAGGGATTTCAGGGCTCAGGACTGGAAGAAAGATATGGCCTCAGCCAGGCTCCTCCTCATCAACATCTACTTTACTCCAAACATTATTTTTGTGGGCCCTAAGTCCCATACAAGGTAATAAACAGATTGTCCCTCACTTAGAGGAGGATAACGAAGACAGGAGGTTGGTGGTCCACTGAGGTTCACACAGCCCCGTGGAATAAGAAGGAGCTGAACAAAATGCAGGCATCTCTTGATCATCCCATAGCTGAACGACAGCTCTGGGAAGTGAAAGGATAAAGCACAAGTCTGTCTTCCATTACACAAGCGTGGAGGTGTGTGTGGGAGGGTGTTTGCACATCACATCCTTCCCTCCTCTTCTCTGGCTTCCTTGTTTGGTTTGTGGGAATTTTAAACACCTGCCTTGTCTTTTTTTGTTTCCAGAGCGTGAAGCTTCAGAGCCCCCAGACAGGTACAAGTTTAACGCTGGGAGAATCTTTAGGATTAAAATCTGCTTTTTGCTGAAGCTGCTTTGTTTAGCGAATGTCACGAGGATCTGTGCTTAGTCTGATGAAAATTCTGTGTTGCTAAATAGTTCTGCAACTAAATACTTCTAACCAGATCTAGACAGTTCTGCAACCAAACGAACTGGCAGTTTTATGTTTCCTGATCGGCTCCTGCCTCACCCTCTACACGAGGATGTTCCTTGCATCCTCCTCTTTTGCTGCATGTTGCCTGTTTCCTCTGAGACAACTGATATATGCTGGTTGGTTATAAAATAAACATATATTTCAATCTAGGTAGCCTACTCTTTTATCTTTGCTTTCTCAGGGGCAACCTGGGATCGCTCTGACTCTCCTCCGCCGCTTCCTGAAAGAACCCCGGAGTCGTTTGTTCTCGCTGAGGCAGCAAGTGAGTGCTGAGCTCTTTTCACAGGGTGTACCTGAGGTTTTATATTCCCACCTAAACCTGTGGACAGTTCAAAGCATTACCAGGTAGTGCTGCAGGCCTTCACTGCAGGAGAGTTCAGCAGGTACAAAGAAAATAAACGCAACCAGGGGAGTCGCTGGACATTTCTAGAAGTTGCGCCTTGGGGGAAATGAAAAACAACAGGAAAGCACTTAGGGAAAAGCAGGAGGATTTGTGAATGACCTCTGAAAATATATGTATGATGTATGTTTCCAGGTCTGCAGCCTGCTGCTAGAAATTCCTCCAGTCCTGCGGGTTTGGAGAACAAGGGTTCTGAAACCTCATCCAAAGAGGCCCTGAAATGCTTCAGGAGGAGCAAGGTAAAGGAAACAGAAGAAAAGGTGCTGAAAATGGAGAGGGTGCCAGTGGTTATGCCTCGGAAATCCATCCACCTGGAGTGCCAGTTCCTCTTGGAGAAAGTTGCTCTGGTGGAGTCTGAGTGTGTCCTACAGGGACAGAATCATCCTCAGCCTCCTCTTTTTGTGACTCCTGTTAATTATCCTCATGAGCTTGTATTTTGGGACGTTGTGGTTGAGCAGAAAAGCATTTGAGGAAAACAGCCAGGAAAATACAAACTGAAGGCATTTGGGGTGACAAGGAAAAAGCCAGGGACAAAGGGAATGGCACAAGTCTGCTTTTCAGTCTCAGCTGCAGGACACGATGTTTTTTATGAGATATAATACATGTACATTTACCAGTCAATTCCCTTTATCACGCTAGAAGATCTATTTATACATGTATATTTATCAGTGTATTTATGCACGTACATTTATCCAAGAAGTCCCTTTATCACACTGCCTGATCCGCTGCTTCCTGCATTTTTTTTCCCTACAAGCCTTTTCTTTTTCTATTTTTTTTTTCTACAGAGCATGAAAATATTGAAGAATGTGAGAAAAAGTAAGTCTTGAAGACTAACGTGCATCTTCCCAATGGATTTCAGCAAGTACTAAAATATGTGGGATGGAAATATGAAGGACTTTTCCAGCGTGAAAGTCCCTCCACATCTGCTATTTTGGAGCAGGACACACAGAGCTGTGCTGATCGAGTACCTTCTCATCTGGAGAGCTGTAGTTGTTTTAGGAATGTCATAGGGATGCTGTGGTGCCCTTTGGGTACCGTGGGGACAAATAACCCAAATTCTTCAGGTCTTTCAAACCAGTGTTGTGGGACAAACACCCTACAAATGGGGGATAGGGGTGCTGGAGGGAATGTGAGCTCCAGCCTGGATTCTGCCCGGTCTATTTGGAGCATAAATAAGGAGTTTCTTCTTAAGCTCCCTTTGATCTAAAATTAGAATGCTTATCTCGAAAACAGAACTGCTGAAAAGGGTTTAAAGCACTCCTGAGCAAACATTTTCCAGCCTTAATGATTCCACGATTCCATGAGTTCAGCTCTTCAGGACCAGAGACCAACTGCTCCAATCTCGTTTTTTATTTCTAGGCATCTGCAGCCCATCTTCACTGACAAAATCATCAGAGCCTGCCCCAACAAACCCTCTGAGGTCTTTCCTCAACTTTGGTATGTTTTTTCCTCTTTGTGTTTTGGTCCGAAGAACCTGGGTTTTGACAATCTAAATGCCAGGCAGAACACTAACAGATTACAAACATTACAAATAATGATTTTACACATTTACAACTTTATTCACAACTACAGGATGTTGCTTTTCTACTGTATCCTAAAGTTTGGGAAAGAACTGAAATTACAAGTATTTTCTGATGCCTTATTATCTTAAGGAATTGCATAATCGACATCTGTAACATATGGAATATATTGCATTAAAAAAAATATAATTTCTTCCTAGGCTTTGCAAATCGATTTTCAAAACCTAAAGGCCCAAGAAATCCACCCCCAACATGGAATATTTAGATGCATTTTATAGACTTGGTGTTGCAGATTTGTGAAGTCCTCCTGATGCACCTGGAATGCTCATCCAAGTGAGGTTTCCAACAAAATAAACACATCAAAAGCTGTTGCACAGTATTATTGGCAGCTCAGGCACTACTTGCACACTCTTCAACTGAAGATTTAAAGTAAAGAAGAGTGAAAAAAGGACCAGCAGCTTTCAGTTAATTTATAACAGGATGGAATAACCTGGGAATAGACATTTTATCCTAAGGAGGGACTTATTTTTGTCGTGTTTTGGAATGGGATCACTTCAAAAGAATCACTTAAAAGGGATTGATTTGAGTGTAAACTGGGGATAGGACCCAGTGAAGACTGTGGAATGATCTGGAAGGCCAACGGAGCAGAGTGGATCAAGACCCTGGATGGTGCAGGCACAGCATCTCTTTAACATCACATTTGTAGGTCTACTGTAACCAAAGACACTTAAATGTTTACATTAATTGGACTAAAAGGGAATTAGCATCCTAGATTTTAGAAATAATTTAAGCTTTTTTTTTTTTTTTT